>JAUZSU010000767.1:1906-14374 GCA_034780255.1 Parotocinclus maculicauda
GTGTGTGTGTGTGTGTGTGTGTGTGTGTGTGTGTGTGTGTGTGTGTGTGTGTGTGTGTGTGTGTGTGTGTGTGCGCTGTATCATCTCGTTCATTTCGGCCTGTCTCTGGTGTTGAATGGAGCGAAGATGAGCGGCAGAGTTGGAGATCTGAGTCCTAAACAAGCGGAAGCTTTAACACAGGTAAGTGTGTCAGTATTTCACTACTGTACAGGTTTGTAGGACCGCAGATTTTCAGCTTCCATGTTTCCATCAGTTTTCCGGAAAAGCCGGTGTGCTGCTGTGTTAAAGCCGGTTGTAATTAAGCGTCGTTTCGTGTTTACATTTCTGCGCCATTTAATGTATTAAGCACTAAATGTGTATAAATGTCTCGATACATTAAGATAAACGTTAGTGCTGTTTATAACTGCTCAATAAAGTGGATGTAAATGCAGAAGTGTGTGTGATTATGCTATGCGCTAGCAAAACAGTGTTAGTGTTTTAGGGATTTTTGCAGCACCTCACAAACTCGTTCCTCTATGCTAATACAACTTTCTAATGTTTTACATTTTCCACAGTAAGAGTCTAACGATCCACACGGTTACACTTCTTTATTTGACTAAACGTGACTACAGATCAGAGGACTAGGTAGTAATAGGACTGTTTTGATAATATTGTCTGTTGTACAATTGCAGTGTTATAACTAACAAGTACCACAAATACTAAGTTGCATGCACCAAGAGGAGAACCATGCTAGATTTTAGGGTTCCAAGTGAACAAATGCAAGTTTACCTTTCAATTTAACTAAACTGAAACATCACCTCACCAGAGGTGGTTTGTGATCCAAAGTGGCTGAGCTGTAGAACGCTGTTTCTTAGTGCTGAACATCCTGGTTTGTATCCCACCTGTAATGAGGTTCTGTTTGGTCTCTTGGCATAGGTGAGATGTGTGTGTGTGTGTGTGTGTGTGTGTGTGTGTGTGTGTGTGTGTGTGTGTGTGTTTAATGAATGTTTCTTCCTGGACATAGTTTCAGCGCCTCTGTGTTCAGGGGCTGGGTCTGTGTGAGATGCAGCATGGACCAGGGGTGCAAACGCAGTGGAACCATTGGAACCATTCCAGATGATTGACTTTTACTGGGAAACCCCTGTTAGTGCAAACACAGATAAATTAAGTTGATGTTCTGTGGAATTCTAAAACTCAGATTATAAAATGGGTTTCATAAATCTTATAACAACGTGATCATTTGATAAAACACTAGGCTGAGGTGATTTTTGCTTTGTTTTATGTGATTCTTTGTGTGTAATAAAGCTGGAGATAACAAAGACTGACACAAGTGCAATTAACTTAATTTATCCTTGTTATCTTTTATCTTTGACAGTTTCGTGAGAGAATCCAAGATGTTTTGGCACAGTGTCCGTCTCAGAGTGACCACTTCTTACTGCGATGGCTTAGAGGTACGAATATCTATTGAATATTGGTAATCAATATATAACACATGGGTTGGTAGATTTGTGCAGGGCTACAGTGCTTCAAAACCCAGAGCTTTGTTACTTTATGTAATTTATTTGAATTCATGACATAATTTCTCTATATTTTGTCTGTAGTGGCTCTGTTATTTAGTCCTGCAGCAGCATGCAGAATGAGCCAGATTAATCTCAGATGTAATCTGATTAGAGACGGAAAACATGATGTAGTACAGTCGCCTCATGTCTGTTATTGAAGGCTGGACAGTTTATCCTTAACATTCAGTTTTATTTTAGCTATTGGCTCTTTTTAGCTGCTTCTCATAAGGCAGAAGACGTAGAATTTCTGTTCTTCATCCTGGCATCAAACTAGAAATCCCCAGGAAATACGATGAGTGCTGAGCCAGTCTAAATCTGTAATCTAGGGTTTGGATTATTCTTTATTCTTATTTTATAAGGTTATTAAATCTGTATGTTTGTTCCACATTGTTTTGCAGTCTTTCTTTGTTCCAGTTAAAGTGGAGCTGGATAAATGAAGGCACAGAATTAGCTAATAGCTTAGACCGGACTGGGGCTGAGACAAAGGACGTGTGTGTCTGCAGTCATCGACCCTGAGAGGCACTGATTATATGGTGCAGTTGAGCATTAGCAGAGAGCAGCAGTACAGTGAGAGATATAACATTATCTCTGCTTCTCAGGTCATTCTATATAATAAACTCTTCTGATGGGGTGTGTACAGATACGGAACGATTAATCACACAGTTCAGGGTCGATTCTCTTACAGTTTAAAGATCGTTTGTGCCGTAGCCATGTTCTAATTACGGTTAAAGAAAATGTTCATTCTCTTATGATGTATGAAGTTCCACTAAACAGTCGAGGTTATAACAGGTTATAACAGGTTATAACTTTTGCATGCTGTATAAAAAAGTATTTTTGTACTTGTGTGTAATTGCTTTCTTAGCAGTCCATGTATTAATTGGACTCTTAGAGCTGTGTTTACCTGACAACCCACTGCTGTCAGCTGTAACCTCTATACTAATCCCCTTATTGAGTATTAAACACTTCCATACTGCATGTGATTGTTAGTCAGGGCAGTGATTAGGACGCAACCGAAATCTCATAAATCGACTGGACCTCACTCTGAGTGCTAATTTAATAACCAAATTAAAGACTATCTATTCTGGACAGTATTTTCTATATTGTAATTCTGAGACCTTGTATAAGATGTTTTCATAAACCAGTCAGTATGATATCCAGTCCAGTCCACCAGTACCTACTGTAATCCAGGATAGACTGCTCTGTAACTATAATCAGCAGGGGTTAAAACAAGAAAAATAAAGAATAAATTATTTTTTATTTGATTAATTTATATTACACTGTGGGAAATCTGAGAAAGTGTGTCTTTATAAGTACCAACACATCCTGTGGAGTGAGGAAGGTAATAAGAAGCTTTTGTGCATTGAATTTGTGCAGATTTATACACTGTGTTTAATTTATAAATCACACTAAAACACTCACTTTCTATCATGATGTGTTTTTTCAGCCAGAAATTTTAATTTACAGAAATCAGAGGCGATGCTGCGCAAGGTACGATACTTTTATCTTCACTTTTCTGTACATAATTCTGTATCTGGCAAGCCATAGGTGTTCAATGGGTGTAATTGTTTCCCCTTCATATAATCTAACTGGCTATAGGTACAAATAAAAAAGTAATACTGTATTAACTAAAAGTATTAATTACATGCATGCTGCATTTTATATAAAAGATTATTTAAAAAGAGTTCTGCAGAAGTTACAAAGCAGCTTTAACATCTGACGTGGTTTGTATGGCTTTATATTAACATCTTTAGATTAGATTAGATTAACCTTTATTGTGTTTGTGCAGAGTCTAAGTACAGAACCAGTGAAATAAATCCATAGAGCTTTCTCAGGTCATGTGATCTTACTGAGACTCTCAGGGCTTCTGCATTGATTTGAGGTTAAACTGATCATTATTGCTTGGTTAAATATTACATTTATTGTTGATTAAAATTGTGTGCCATATAAATAGATAGGCCATATAATTTAATGATAAGCATGACTGTGCAACTCCTTAGTAAAACTACGTCAGTATTGTGGAGGTCAGACACCAAACCTGAGTGTGTGATTAACATCAATTAAGCTGCTTTCACTAAATACAACATCTAGTAAATCAGAGAACCAGGCTGCTGCAGAACTAGGGTCTGGGACATTTAGATTTACAGGGTAACTATCCCAAATCAGCTCCATTTGATACCAGTTCCAAAGTAAACTTCTTTAGTTTATCATTGCAGCAGAGATGATTACTGCAATAATAATGATAAGTTCTAAATTAGTTGACAAATATTTTATGATGTCATGTCATTGGTTTTCTGGAACTGATGACATGTCACTGTTTACCAAACCAAACATGAGCACCAAACGTGTGTAATCCTGACGGATCGTTTAAAATGAAATGTCTTTTAGCATTTGGAGTTTCGGAAACAGATGAAGGCTGACACCATCACTGCTGACTGGAAGCCTCCAGA
The DNA here is from genome assembly GCA_034780255.1 of Parotocinclus maculicauda. Classification (NCBI taxonomy): domain Eukaryota; kingdom Metazoa; phylum Chordata; class Actinopteri; order Siluriformes; family Loricariidae; genus Parotocinclus; species Parotocinclus maculicauda. Next base: position 5,892 of record JAUZSU010000767.1, read on the forward strand.
GGTAATAATAAAACGTGTACAGTAGATGTACTGATGTACTGATCTTCAGTCTGTTTGGTCAAGTTTAGAGATGGTGACTAAAGTCATATAACTGAAGTAATACTACTGGATTTTCTTGGTCAGGCTTTAGAAAAGTTCCTCCCTGGAGGGATGTGTGGCTACGACAGAGAAGGCAGTCCTGTGTGGTATGAAGTCGTCGGGCCGGTGGATCCCAAAGGTCTCCTCTTGTCAGCCTCTAAACAGGATTTCATTAAGACTAAAGTACGAGACTGTGAGATGCTGCAGAAAGAGTGTAACATGCAGAGTGAAAAGGTACGTGGGATATCTGAGTACAGACGAAACCTAGAGACCAAATCATCAAACAAATTAATATCAGTCCAGTCAGGGCCTAGGCAAAAAACTGTATGACTGATTCACTCATTCCAGCTCCATTCTTCTGTCTGTTTCTCTTTACTACAGCTGGGTAAACATGTGGAATCGATCACAATGGTGTATGACTGTGAAGGTTTGGGACTGAGGCATCTGTGGAAGCCTGCTGTCGAAACCTATGGAGAGGTGTGTGTCCTGTCTGCCTTTCTCCCTGTGCACACTTTACTCCTGGGCTTTACACTCGTGTGTGTGTGTGTGTGTGTGTTGATATTTGTAGTGTGTAAATATTTGTGTGGGCTGATGCTAAATGAAAACACTCTGAGGGAACAGAACTTGAGGGTGTATGAATGGTTTTGTTCTTGCAGGCATTGACTATGTTTGAGGATAATTATCCTGAAGGACTCAAGAGATTACTGGTTATAAAAGGTAAACTGGGATATCGTGTATGATTCTTACTCTATTCTCACACACACCTCTGTAAAAGCATTGACTTGTGTCACCTGTTCCACTGCAGCACCCAAACTTTTCCCTGTGGCCTATAATCTGGTCAAACACTTTCTGAGTGAGGACACACGCCACAAGATCATGATTCTGGGGTGTAAGACACACACACACACACACACACACACACACTGTCCTTGTTACACTCATAATAGAGTATCAGCAGCAGTTTATGTTTACATATAATTCTATAATTGTAATTGCATGGTTTGTGCTCGTGTAGCGAATTGGCAGGAGGTGCTGAAGAAACACATCGATCCCGAGGAACTCCCGGCCGTCTATGGGGGAAAACTAACCGATCCTGATGGTGACCCCCACTGCAGGACCAAGGTGAGTAAAACCAACAGCTAAAGTTCAGTTCTGCTCTCATATCTCAGATCTATAGCTTTTGTAATGTGCAGTTAATGTCATTACAATTATTAATAATTAAGAATTATTTGAATTCTAATAAAAGAAGAGCAGGAGATTTTGGGGTCTGTTAATAAATTAGAACACTTTTTTGATATAAGAAGTTAAGGAAACGACCAACATCCAGTGCTGGATTGAACTGTGGACTGTGATTAGGTTTAGAGATAAAAGTGTTGGAGATCCAGCACCGTATCACGTGTTCTCTTACAGAACCACACAGAGTAACTGTACTTTAGCTCAGTTTAGCTCAGGATGCCTGTTATTTTATAGGTGATTGTTCGTACTGTGGGATGGGGGGAGACTTTAGATTGCACAGAAAGCACAGACTTGTTTAAACTTAAACATGTAGATAAATGTTGTATGATGTATGGGGTCATACTCGCTCTATTACCTCATAATAAACCAGCTGCTGCAGACAGAGCCAATGTGCTGTAATCTTAATAATAAACATTAAAGACAGTGGAATTATGTCAATCTGTTATTTACACAATCGAGGCAGAAGGTCAGACACACAAGCCACTCACAGGGCCATTTGCATGTTCTCCTTATAATGTATAGCAGTTTAGGAAGGTGCATTGACTGGTTAGACTGGGAACTGGTCATGGAAATGGGAGACGCATATAAGACCCTTTAGTCCAGGAGGTTGGGATTGGGCTAGAAGAGGAAGAGTGCCCCCGCAAGACAAAATGCACGAGTTACAAGTGTTAGAACAAACGAGTGGCCGTTATGTTTATGCTTAGTGCTAATAGTGCAGCTTATTAGTGAGCCTGCATTTAAGTACTAAAAGTATCAGCACACCTTTAAAGGCAGCAGTTACCTGATCTGATCTGAACTGTCTGCTCATAGATACATAGATAAAGAATGCTGCCCTCTTCAGGACTGGAGGAGAGGTCTTAATCAAGCCCCATTGGACTGCTTTTATTTGGGATTGCACAGTTCCATGGGACTGGTGTTCAGGTTTTTATCCTGGATAAAGCCACGCCGTGAGTCTGCTGTAGGTTTGCTGTAGTATCTGTAGCTGCTTATTTACGGCTAGTGTGAGTAGACGGGCCAGTTTCTGTTTCTCATTTGGATAAGATATAGATTCTGGCTTTCGGTTAGTAATCTTAGGAAAACAGATCCCTCTCCTGCATTAGCATGGAAAATATAAAGTAGATAAGAGTGTGTCTGTGTTTATTTAGCACTGAATACACCTGTGGGTCTTAGATAGCGTGTTCAAACATATATTTGATTACATTAACACCTTTGTATTGCTGGACATGTGAGCAAGTGTTGTAGTGTGTTAAAGCTTGTGCTTAATGACCAACAGAGACTGTACCTGTAATTCATCCCACTCTTAATAACAATATCTGTACATATTACTGTTATATGTATCATGTTACACTCTGTTAAACGGGGATTACACACACTCAGAGCGGGTTAGCTGTGTTATGTTTCATGTTTTATGTTATGTAGGTGTGTATGTTTGAATTTATATAGACCAGATGGAGATCATGCTGGCATAAAGTAAAGCATAAATATATGTAATAAACATAATAAATCGAGATGCTAGAGAGTGTGTTTTATGTTCTACTTACACTGAAGGTATTACATAGTTCTGCATTAAAGTAATGACTTTAACTTTAACATGTGTTTGGTGTCTGTATTTCTGTTCCTACTGCATTTATTTATAATTAAATTAATAACCGTATGTTAGTCTTACTGCACTAACCGTCCCAGCATGTGTGTAAGTTCATTCTCTTTTCTTCCCTTCATTTCACCAGTCGTTTGAGATGACTTTACTTAAGGTTTCCACTCTAACCAGTTTGAATTCTGAACAGATTAATCAGGGCGGTGTTGTGCCCAAATCCTACTACGCCCGGGAATTCATTAAGACGCAGTATGATCAGTCTGCATCCCTCAGCCGTGGCTCCTCCCATCAGTTAGAGTACGAGATCTTGGCACCGGGGTGTGTGCTCAGGTGAGAGCCAACGCTGCATCGTTTCATTAGTCAATTAATGAACTCTTATCTTATTTAAACAGGATTACAAAAGGATATGAACTTCTTTTTGTTTGCCCCCGTTCCCTCTCTGTTTTCCATCAGATGGCAGTTCTCGTCTGAAGGGGGCGATATTGGGTTTGGGGTGTTTATGAAGAAGAAGCGTGGTGAGTGGATGAAAGCTGGGCAGATGCAGGAGGTGGTGCCCAGTCAGCGCTACAACACACACCTCGTACCTGAGGATGGGACGCTGACCTGCTCAGAGGCAGGAGTGTGTGAGTACACAACATAACGACAACAGACAACAAAGAGTCGTGTCCCAGATCCTGCTTGTTTGTGGTAGATGTTGTGCCTTATCAGGTCCAGTTCAGCATATGAAGTACATAATCAAACGAAGAGATTCACCTATCAAGGGTTAGCAATAAATACAATAAATGTATTCTGATTCATCTAGAAATCCAATCTAGGATTCGAGTTAGGATTAGTTGAGTTGTGATTAATGATCTTTTCTCAGCTAATTTAATCTGGTGTGTTATTTCTGTTTCCAGATGTTCTGAGATTTGATAACACTTACAGCGTTCTCCAATCCAAGAAGGTCAGCTTCTCTGTGGAAGTTCTTCTGCCCAGTAATGACAGCCAATCAGAGCCTGAGACTAGCTGAACATCTGAACCAGACAGTCAAGAGGAACTGGTTCTCTATCATTTTAAGAATATAATCCATGTTCAGACTGCAGCTCAAACTGGATTTAAGTTCAGATCACACCCATTTTGTTACATGGATGATTTAAAATAACTTATAGAAATAAATAAGAAATAAATAAAACTTCAAAAATAAAGCCATATATATATATACTGTATATTTACATAAGAAATAAAATGTTTATCCAGATCAAAATAAACCATTCAACTACATAAACGTATAAAAGCTCCTAAACATTAACATTTGCTTTAATTTTAATTCTAAATACTATATAGAATCATCTTGTTTACAACAATAACGGTCTCTCTTTATGCATCATCACCATAGCAACAGATCTGAAAACAGTCTAAACACAGAAACTGGATTTGGTTATAAATCAGATCTTATTCTTTGTGGCACTGCCTCTGTCTATAGATCCGATCTGAGAAATTAATCTGATTTGAGCTGGAGTCATAAACTTTAAGAGTAATTTAAACACACACACACACACACACACACACACACTTGTGGTGAGGTTTCAGAGTTATAATGACAGTATTTTTGCTGCTGTAGAGAATCAGAAGAGACTCTAGTACTGTATTAACATGTTGTACTAATACTGGTCCTGATACTGGTACTGGTCCTGATACTGGTACTTATACTGGTACTGATACTGATACTAATTCTGGTCCTGGTACTAATACTGTTACTGGTCGTGGTCCTGGTACTGGTACTGCTCTTGTGTTGCCATGCACAGTCCCTGCTAATGATTAAAGATATTTAATTAATAATATTTTTTCTTTCAGCTGATTTTTCTGAAGCACTAATAGTTTTAAATAATCTTTTTTTTATTTACAGATATAATTGCTGTGAAATTTTGGAACTGTTATTGTTTTAAACTAATGAAAATAAGCAAAGCTTTGGAATATTAATTAGATTCCAGCTCTGAGAACTGATTATTGGTTATTGATTATATCTGGTTAAGTTTGTCAGTCATTTCATGCTACTGTATTAAATCCCAGGTTTATTCTGAGGATCAGTAAATCAGGACATTTCAAGTGTAAAGATGTCATGTGTTCAGAGTTACTCTGTGTTCATGCATAGATTGCCTTAATTGTATTAATTAATTAAACTGATATTTAAATGACATTAATTAGCCCACATTGTTATTTTTAATTGGTATTTATTTTAGGCCGGTTATTATATCAGTCAGTCTGAAGGTATATATAGGTATATATAGTATTAATATCATTCATCAATCACTGAAGCCTGGATCCAGAGACTGTTCCCAGAAACTAGATTAAACTAGATTCACTTACCTACCAATGTCACTATTAATACTACTAATATTATTACTAATAGGTACTAATCACTACAATTAACAAACAAACAAAAAACCTTTTAAAAAAATTTACTAACTAACAATAACAAAGTTTTCATCAATAACCAGTAAGTAAGACTTGCAAGCAAGACTACAAAAACACATAAGGCTCTATTATTATAATGCATGAGCTCATGGACGCCTCCTGCTGGACGCATATTGCAGGTACATGCGTATGCCAATTAAACAGCGATTTGTAAATGTTAAACGCTAGAGGGCGCCAAAGTGCAACTTTAATCTATTTTACATAAATAAAGGCTGTACAATACAAATACGAAATGTAATCATTTGGCAGATATTAAAGATATTAATAAATTAACCGTATTAAAAACTAGTATTATGAAATCATGTAATTTAATCAGAATGTAAAAGGTGTAATCAAATACTGTATTTTAATGACTGAGGTTGGTGTGTTCTACTTAGGGCATGCTCATGCTCTGGTATTATTTCTAGATAATTATTGTTGTTGCTTATGGTGTAATTATTATACAAATTTTACTAAACCTATTTTTACTGTTGTAATTATATTCTTGTGTTATATAATTTTTTGCCATTATTTTATATTTATTTAAATTATAATAATTATTATTATCAATAGTGATAGTGAGTCACAAATAAACGACTTGTTATTAAATCACCTCAACTCTATGTGAATAAAAAATAATTAATATGTATTTACACCGAGTTTAGATAAAATCTAAACTTCTTAGATTAATAAAAAATAATTAATAATGAATAAGACTTATTAAATAACTCGCAGAGCGAGGGGGCTCGTCTTGGTGCGCTGGATGACGTGGCAGACTCTGATTGGTTGTATGTTAATAATGGGCGGGTCGCAAGAATGTGTAGGTGACGTCAACCTCGAGCTCCTGAGAGAGGGAGCGCATAACAAACATGGCGACAGGATGGTGCGGAGGAAAGAGGAATTCTCTGACTTTGATGGTGTTTCTGTGGAGCGGAGTGTGTGTGAAGCCGGCGGACAGTCAGAGCCGGATTATCGGCATGCGGCTGGAGCGGAGTGACAAACCTTTAGCGACCACCGAGGACGGAATCGTTCAGGTAACGGAGGAGAGCTCCATCCTGCTCCGGCTGTACGGGTGGAATCTCAGCAATGACACCTGGGCACAGGTAAAGTTCGTGGAACTCGGAGAGGAAGAGGAGGATGCACAATGGTCCTGGGGTTTGAACAGGACTTGTTCTGATTTTACCAAAGATATCCTGATTAAGGGAGGACTAAAGGTGAGCGGTCAGGGCACCTCAGGAGTGATGAGTGTGAAGATCAAGCTGCTGAGGAAGAGTGAAGCTCAGAGGGATTACGGGGTGTGCATCAGGAACGAGCAGGACGGTAAGTGGTACCTTCTGGGAGACTCTGACGGGAGGATACGCGTTGTCGAAGAGAAGAAGTCGTTGCTTCCGTTGTGGCTGCAGATAATCCTGATCTTCTGTCTCTTGGGGCTTTCGGGGATGTTCAGCGGACTCAACCTGGGCCTCATGGCTCTGGATCCCATGGAGCTCCGGATTGTCCAGAGCTGTGGCACTGACAAGGAGAAGAAGTATGCCAAGAAGATCGAGCCGATTCGTAGAGAAGGTAACTACCTGCTGTGCTCGCTGCTTCTGGGGAACGTCCTGGTGAACACCACTCTCACTATCCTCTTAGATGATCTGATCGGTTCTGGCATCGGGGCCGTCGTGGCCTCCACTGTTGGCATCGTCATATTTGGTGAGATTGTGCCTCAGGCTCTTTGTTCTCGCCATGGCCTGGCTGTGGGTGCCAACACCATCCTGCTGACCAAATTCTTCATGCTCCTTACCTTCCCCATGTCCTATCCCATCAGCAAGCTTTTGGACTGCATATTGGGGCAGGAAATTGGAACCGTCTACAACCGGGAGAAACTGGTGGAGATGCTGAAGGTCACCGAACCCTATAACGACCTGGTAAAAGAGGAGCTGAACATGATTCAGGGAGCACTCGAGCTCAGGACCAAAACGGTCGAGGACGTCATGACGCCGCTGAATAACTGTTTCATGATCCACAGCGATGCCGTGCTGGACTTCAACACCATGTCAGAGATCATGGAGAGCGGTTACACGCGAATTCCGGTCTTCGAGGAGGAGCGCACCAATATCGTGGACATCCTCTTCGTTAAGGACCTGGCCTTTGTGGACCCAGACGACTCCACCACTCTGAAGACCATCACCAAGTTCTACAATCACCCGGTCCATTTTGTGTTCCACGACACTAAGCTGGACTCCATGCTGGAGGAGTTCAAGAAAGGTTGGTGTTTGGTTGGTGTTTGATCACTGGACCATTATAGCATTACCACAGGCAGATAAAAGGGGTACCTTTTGCTGTTAGACCTTTAATAAAATGTTCCAGTGAGATTAAACGTTCTAAACACCAGATTAAGAATAAAAAAAACTTACAATGGGTTCTCTAGAGCTAAAATAGCTTATAGATAGAGCTCAAAAATAAATAATATCCGCACAAATAACTAAAGCGTAAATGTTAAACAGATATTAAAGCAGAGGTAAGGTTTTAGTTTTAGGGGATTTACGTTGTTTTGTCCAGAGCCAAAGTTCTGGCAACATTAAGCCCTTCATCTGTACCTGGGCCACCATCATCCCGTCTAATCCCCACTGCTACATCTTGATCTTTGGCTGTTTTCCCCTCAGCTAAAGTGCCTGTTTAAGTAAACAGAAGGTAATTATGAAGTTTGGAGAGTCCAGTCCTGTTTTTCTTTATGTAGTATGTTATGATGCACTGCTAGCTAACTGTAGTTACAGAAGGTTATAACATGCAAAGAGCTTATTTAGGTGGGTTAAGAATGGCAAGGGGGCACAACCAGGCATAAGGAGGAATAATTAGGTACAATAGAGTTGCTTCTTTTTAAATGTGTGTAACTGTGACTCAGCATTGGAACAGCCTAACCCTGACTCTCCTTCACCCACTGACCCTCTGTCCCACTTACTCAGGGTTACCTGGGGGGCATTATCACCCCCATCTCTCACTAATTACAGTTATTATCCCACTGCATTCCACAAACATATTGTAGAATGCTGTAAATGGTTTCTGACCAATTGGGTTTAGTTTTTTTATTTTTTATTTTTGTGACTTGAGTTTGCAGTCATGTGTATAATACCGTTATTCCTACAGTACCGTTATGTAG
>JAUZSU010000772.1:2050-20374 GCA_034780255.1 Parotocinclus maculicauda
ACTGAATTCATTCAAGCCCTACGATGTTACCCAAACGTTCTGCAAGTTCTACAGCTAAAATAGTGTAGAAATACTTATATAAATATAGCGTCCCTACTTCATGGATTTTCGTTTATTGCGGGTGGTCCTGAAACGTAACCCCCATTATAAACGAGGGAACACTGTGCTGCTTTTTTTACAATTAAGAACTGTCTAAAAAGAGCTTTACAAATATCTAGGCCCAGAGCCCTAACCAAGCAAGCCTAGGGTGACAGTGGCAAGGAAAATCTCCCTAAATGATTTAGGGATTTGTATGTTCAGAGGAGTTCAGATCAGTTTTGATGCAAATGGAAACCTACAGTAATGTCAAGTAGTTGCAACCTAAAGCACATATGTAAGTGTTATATTACAGATTTAATATTTAGCTATAGAATTATTATGGTAGCACAGTGGTCAGTACTGTCCATAAGATAATGAGTCTTGAAGTAGGCAAGTGCAAGCTTGAAGTTCCCTTATTATGACATTTTAATAATAAAAAAGAAGCCAAAAGCCATGGTCCAATTCACCTCTTTACCGTGGGATGTTTTACAAGTAGAACATGTCACAATCTTAGCACTTTTCCATGGACCCTGTCCCAAAGTTTTTGGAATATGTGGAAGACATTTGATTCAGAATACGTGTTTACAAAAATCAGTAAAGTCCATTCATTCTGTAGGTCATCACAGGGCACATGCACACACAGATTTAGAGATTCCAATTGAACTAAAGCATTCGTTGGAATGTGGGAGGAAAACAGAATACCTGGAGGAAACTAGGGGGTGGAAAGCCAGGAGGTGAAGAGGCAAACTGCACACAGGGGTCTCTGGAACCATGAGTATTATTACAAATTGTTTTTTTGTACAGGTTTCCATTAAATATAACTGAGACAATTTAACAATCATTGTTTTTTATTTGTTTGCAATTTACATACTCAATTGTTTGGAACTTGAATTGTTTATGAATGTAATTTTGCATTCCTGATTAGAATATGGGCAGCACACTCAATGGGTAGCACCGCTACCTCACAGCAAGAAGGTCCTGGGTCTTTCTGTGTGGAGTCTGCATGTCCTCCTCGTGTCTGCCTGGGTTTACTCCGGGTACTTCGTTTTCCAGGTCAGAAATCTATTTTATTATAACCAGAATAAAACATTTACAGCAATCTGGGCTGTGTTGCAGCACTTGGATATCAGTAGAGTTAAATTACAGTGGGAACCTGTTTAGAGTTTGAGCATACAAACATGCATTGTTATGCCTTAATGCCATCATCCATAAATAGTATATACACTGGTTTCTCCCATGAATGTTGGCATTTAGCAGCTCCTTGATGGTCTTTATCCGTTTTGCTCAGGAGGAAAACTTCAATAATTCAGGTAGGTTTATGGATGCTTAATGAATCCTGTGTGGATGTGAGGTTAGTACAGTTGCCAGGATCTGTGTTTAGGTTGCACGGGAAGTAAACAAATGTAGCCATGGGATAATTAAATCATGTTCTGTGAGTGCAGCTCAATATAAAATCTGAAATATTCTGCAGCCTCATAAAGGAGTTTGAAAGTGTTGCTATTGGGTTTCAGTTTAACAGCAGTGAGAAAAACTAGGCAAGAAATGGATGAAAACTGCTGTGAGAAGTTTGTTGCTATGTAGTGTTACATGTCTCTATATGTTTACATTTAAGAAAACCATGACAAATGTCTTCCTCTTAGTTTTGCCATTTATTGTGGTTTTTAATTTTTCCCACTGCAAACAGTGTTTACTTTTCGTAAACTTTTCGTTTTTTATTCTATTTTGATTCAGTGTAAACTTTTTTGAAAACCATTGAACAATTAATTACAAATGACAATAATAACTGTAACTCCACTAACAATATCTTATAATTCATTTAAATAGCTGATAGGTCAGAGCTGTGGGCATCGGGTGCAGGTGGCGCTGCTGGCGCTGCTGGCCTGCATTCAGAATATTGCTGGAATCCTGTGATACATGCAGAAATTAACAGAAAGGCCCAAGCTGCTTATTCATCAGGTTTGACTATTTGAATAACAAAAAGCCATTGCAAACCTATCGAGTATAAAAGCGACAGTGGCCCGCAGCCTGCTGGACACCATCCCAAAGTGGAATCAACCATGGGCAAGGTAAGCTTGGAAAGTAACAGTTCTAAAGAAACATTACCAGTATTTCATAACAGGATTTTATAATATGAAACATGACAAAATAAGCTACAATAGTTATAATGCATGAATAATGCAATGCTTGTTTGTGAATAAACAGATAATCTTCTATGAGGACAGAAACTTTCAGGGTCGCACCTATGAGACCAGCAGTGACTGCCCTGAGCTGACCGCCTACCTGAGCCGCTGCAACTCGTGCAGGGTGGAGAGCGGCTGCTTTGTGGTCTATGAGAGGGCTAACTTCATGGGAAACCAATACTTCCTGAGAAGGGGTGACTACTCTGACTACCAGCGTATGGGCATGATCGATTCCATCAGATCCTGCCGTAATATCCCTCAGGTAAGGACTTACATTTTAGTCCAAATTATACACAGTAAATAGAACTCTAGTCTCAATTTCGTGAATTATTGTGTTAATTCTTAACCTAAACAGCATAGTGGATCCTTCAGAATGAGGATCTATGAGAGAGAGAACTTTGGTGGTCAGATGTACGAAATCATGGACGACTGTAACTCCTTTATGGATCGTTACCGCTTGTCCGACATCCTGTCCTGCCACGTGATGGACGGCCACTGGATCATGTACGAGCAGCCTCACTACAGAGGACGGATGGCGTACCTGAGGCCTGGAGAGTACAGGAGCTTCAGGGACATGGGAATGAGTTCCATGATGCGCTTCAGCTCCATCAGACGAATCATGGACTCTTGCAATTAATGAGTATGAGCAACATATAGGGAAATAAATGTTCAAATCGCATTACATTCGCTTGTCTGTCCATGATTGTCTTGCAAAAGACTAGAAGGGCCACTTGTGAGAACAATTTACCCAAGAAAAACCTCCAAAGTTCATGTATGGTTGTGTGTTTTAGCACTGAGATTGAACAGGCAAATTGTTTCGTACTAACATGCTAACATACAAAGTTCATGTCCATATCAGCAGTGGTACACTGGTTCATATCCTACCTCTGACGAGGTGACGCTTGAGTTTCTCTTTACTCACAGTCTTGCCATTGGCGTGGCCACGCACCCATAATAACCAGAAAGAGTCAGGCATCTGTAACGACCAGAAAGGCTCAGGGGCCTGTAATGACAGCCCAAGTCTACTGTCTACTCTATATGTGTTCTTTCTTGCCGCTAAAGCTCTTGGAAACCTACCATGTTTCATAAACAATCATTTTGCTGGCTCTCAAAGGTTTGATACAAGAAATATCAAATTTAATTTCCCCCCACTAAACTTATATCCCACCCCCACCCTTCACTCCTATTCCCTGCCCTCTACCCCCACCCATAGCCTGCCAGTAGTTAAATAAGAGAAATCATAGTTAATGGTGTACAATGTGATATGCAATTAAAATATACACCAAAAATAACAACAATCATACTATTAATAATACATAATTAAAAATGGTTCAGTAGCAAGCAATTAGCAATTCAACATGTTATATATTATAGTTATATACAGTACTGGCTTTGGACACTGGCTTTTGAATTGTGCTTATGTTTCAAAAACCAACTGCTAAATCACTGTAACTGTAATTACATCTAAATTACTAAACCTTAATCCAAATTAAACTATTTTTTTCTGAAAAGTCCTAGGTTTTTTTTCAGATTCTTTTCCCCAGCATATTACTTGTGATCACTAAACTCAGGTGTGTACAGAATAAAGTGGACTTCTACAGATTTTTACACATTGTAAATGGTGATTGCATAATAGTGTAGGTAGAATGAAAGAAACATACAGTAATCACTGGATTTTGAATCAATGTTTACCATCTGGCAGGTGAAATCTGGATTTGGCAGGTACCATAAGAACACTGGTAAAAACACTGGTCAAATTGTAAAGTTGAATAAAGAAATAATGGTCTGCTCTTGATGTTTTGGGAAGGGAAATCTCACAACTACAGCATACAATGGCATTTTTGAAGAACAGTTCATGAATGGGCGTTTCCTGTATCAACATGACTCCTACACAAAGTGATTTATTGGTGTGAAATAACTTGACTTGCCTGCACAACTACTTGATCCCAAACCCTTCCAACACCTTTTATAAGAACTGGAATTGGATCCAGGCCAAGCATTAAGCCATTCCAGACCAATAGGGTGTTAAGAGTGGGAAAAACTTCGGAATGAGCCAATCGTAAAACGGTGAGGTCTAACTAGCACATGCTTGGTCATGTAGTACACAATTTCTGCAATAAGCCTGTCCTACATGTTAAACTGCTAAATTCATTTAATTGCCTAATGATTTGATTTTTAGGATTATTATCATACATGCTCTCATGCCAGCCCCCTTTGTTATGAGCATCAAAATTAAGCTTCGTAAACAAATGTCATGGACCTTATTCTCTTGAACAAATTCATTATTGCTACTTGCGCTAAAGCCGCAGTCTTATGTAAGCACTTCAAAAATAATAATAAAACCCAGTTTATTTCAGATCTTTTTTATTTAGACTAACAAGAATCCATGATGCATTTGATGGAGCCGAAGTGTATCTTGGAACTCATTCCCATGTCCCCAAAACTCCTGTACTCTCCAGGCCTGAGGTACACCATCCGTCCTCTGTAGTGAGGCTGCTCGTACATGATCCAGTGGCCGTCCATCACATGGCAGGACTGGATATCACACAAGTGGTAACGATCCAAAAAGGAGAGGCAGTCACCTGTGATCTCGTACATCTGACCACCAAAGTTCTCTTTCTCATAGATCTTCATTCTGTAGGGCCCACAGTGCTGTTTTAGGTAGACAGACAGAAACAAATATCAGGCAACAAGCTAGAACCTCAGGCCTCTGGAGATGCAAGGCAACAGTACTAACACCTTGCAGGTCCTCAGTGTATCTCAATTACCTGCTTTTAGTGGTAGAAAAGCCCCTGGCGGAGACCGCCTGTATCTTAGGAAGGGTAGGATAGTCAGGGGATCATTTTCCCTGCACTGCAATAGCGACCTTAACTCATCCCTGCTAAGCACCAAAGATAGGCACCAGAGACTCATGCAACCCTGACCAGGAAAACATAAATGCCGAACGGGGAGCTAAGAATGGTTAAGTCTAGTGTTTGCTGTAAAGTATTTTTATTACAGTGATTTTAAGAGCTCATTCAAATCAAGTCCACCTTGTTACGGTATGTGGTAGGACCCAAGTATGCGAGGACCAGGAAATCCCACGACGTATAATAAGAATGGGGAAATAATATAGAAAAACTAAAACGGGAAAAAGGGCGGAGCGAAAAGCTCCCGAACACAGGAAAAACAAAAGGTACAAAATGGGTGCATGTTGCATGTGGGAGCAACGCGTGAACTGATTGTGAAAGGTGCCGAAGTGCCAAAACGATGCAGACGTGCAAAGAGCACGATAACGCGCTGATTTGGGGACGTCACCCTAATCGTGAGGCACGGAGGTAGTCCGAAACACCAGAGGGTGAGCGTGAGCTCGGGCGTGCAAGGAGGGCACGAATACGGAACAGGAAACCCTCAAAGTGTCCCTAAAATACTAAGTACCTCGGGGGTTTCCCCTGTACGTGTCCATCGGCACTATAAGCCCCAGGACGTTAACAGCTAACCATAAAGGTGATCGCTACGGTGTGAAGGTGTGTTCGGGTGCACGGGTGGAGTGAAGTGACGAACTGGCAACGAACAACGCTAGAACCTGCACTTAAGTAGGTCTTCGTCCTCAGGTCGTAAATTAAGCACAGGTTATAAACCGGCTCACCGATTGATCTGTAACGGCAATGGACGAGTACGGCAGAACGCTCCGGGGTGAGAGGTAGGAACCCTAAAACACCTCAAAACAAATCAAGCGCACTGCCCAAGTTTGTTTCAGTTGGTACGCAGGTTTGGTGACTTTCTCTTGATCTTGATGCATGATTTATTAATCCGTTATTAACTCACAGTGGGGATCATCCTGCAGGAGCGAATGCAGTCAGTCACTCATGCTTACTCCCATCAGGTGCTGGTTTTCAGGGTACTCTCCCCTACGCACCAGTGTCTGGTGACCCATGAAACAGCCGCTGTCTACCCTGCAGGAGCTGCAGTGGCTCAGGTGGGCAGCCAGCTCAGGACAGTCTCTGCTGGTCTCATAGGAGCGACCCTGGAAGTTTCTATCCTCGTAGAAGATGATCTGGAAAGGAATCAAGCTCAGATTGATGTTGACTTTTTATACTGACTTTAGGCGCTGTGCAAAATGCAGTTACGCCATCAAATAGATTATATTAAGACTACAGAACAGGTGAAACCGCTGTGGCTCTTACCCTGCCCATGGTCGTAGTGAAGTAATGTTGCTGTTACACTGTACTGTAACTGTATGGGCTTTTATAGCACGCTGGTTAATTGGCGTGATCATTGAATGGATTCCCTGAGTTGACATTCTATATTGTGACAGCTCGTAGAACTGTACAGAAATTCTGTAATAGGGAAAGCATTTAGACACATATGGAATCGATTACAATGCTGCAGGGGAACATTTGTATGGAAAAATCCACTACGACAATGAGATCTCTCTCGAATGCGATGCGTTTCCATTTTAGGCAACATATCAAGCTTGAAACTCATTAGAAAGGAAGTCTAGAGGTAGTGATCAGATTCTGTCAATAAATGTAAATAAAAGGGTTTATGAAATCAAATATATCTCATACATTTTCAAAGATATCCCAAATGATGGTTGGTGTTTATTAAACAGCCTTTAAAAAAGCGTAGCATCTCCACATAGGGACAGCCTGGACAGGGTGCCACTCCATAGCATGGTTCCAGACTTTACCAATTTCAGCTTTGTGAAGCTGGTGTTGTACAGGTTTTTGAAAGTGGGTTATAGATAAGCTCAGTCAGTACTCAATCAGCAATAACATTAAAACAACCTTCTTGTTTCTGCACTCATTCCAGTTTATCATCTCTACTTACCATATAGGTGCATCAGGACTACATTAGGACTACAATTACAGATTGTAGTCCATCTGTCTCTCTACTTATTTTTTTTGCCTCCATTCTCCCTGTCCTTTAATAGTCAGGACACCCACTGCTGGACTGAGAATAGTCCACCAGCCAAAAATATCTAACCACCAACATAATCCTGTGAGCACTGATGAAGGACTGGAGGGTGACTAACACAAACTGTGCACTCAAAGTGGTGTGACTCATCTCAACAGCAAAATTAATGTAATATTGTTTGTGATCCACAAAACTTAAATAATTAATCAATTTACTTACTTCGGGTTATAATTACTCATTCATTCATTATCTTCTGCTTAATCCACACGGGGTCACAGGCCAGCCGGTGCCCACCCGGTAACTCTGGGCAAAAGGGAAAGAACAACCCTTGATGGGGGGCACACACACAGTCACACACTAAAGGTCACATTAGAGACACCAATTAACCTAACATGCATGTCTTTGGACTGTGAGAGGAAACTGGAGTACCCGGAGTAAACCGATGCAGATACGGGGAGGACATGCAGACTCCACACAAAAAGGGCCCAGTCCGCTCCACCCTGGGATTGAACCCGGGACCTTCTTGCTGTAAGGCAGCGGTGCTACCCACCGAGTGTTCAACTAACAACCTAAATATACTGCCCGGACAAAAAATGAATCACCTTGCATAGCGGGTATGCGATGGAACTCGTATATTGAGAAGAGGTGGTACAGTAGATTAAATGTTCCAAAAAGATTTTTATGAATGGGAAAAAGGAATGATTGTGTTTGGGCATGCAAAAGGTCATAGTGTAAAGAAAGCATAGATGAAAGAGGTTTGTTTTAATCACAGGTGACTACATTTTTGGTGAGTATATTTATAATCGCTCTCTTCAATTATATTATAAATATTTATTTATTTTCTTCAGTTCATCTCAATTTTCTAATTTCCTTTGGTCTGAATTTAAACACAAATATGTTCCATTCAGCACAACCTCTCCATTTAGTCATCATTACTTTCCCTAGTATAAATCTCTTTTACTCTTCTCCCAGCATGCAACTCTCTCTTCAGCAAAATGTTTAGACTTCTTTAGTCTTCTCTTTGCCTCTGTGACATTTTAATGAATCTACATTTTTACACAGTTTGATCAGTTTGCTGTTAGATCAAATGAGCTGAATTAGTGTAATAACTGGACATTGTCGTTTTATTTGTACTCCTTTATTTAATTGTGACGTTTATTAGAAGAGCCATATTAAAACTCGGTTATCCTACGGAAGGAACCGGTGGTGGCACAAGTGGCCCCCCAGTCGCTAAACTTCCTGTACTCGCCGGGCCGCATGAAGTATTGGCGCCCCCTATAAGCTGGGTGCTCGTACAGGGTCCAGTAGCCATCCATGACATTGCAGGAGTAGATGTCCCTGCTGCGGAAACGATCCTGCACAGATTCACAGTCTTCGCTGAACTCCATCATCTGGCCCTGGAAATCAGGCCGCTCGTAGATGCGCATGCGGTAAGGCCCTCCGCTGTTCTGGAGGGGAAATGCAAGAAAGAATAGTGCATTATTATGTGCTGCTCTGAAAGAGTTAAGTGATATAATGTGATACAAACAGAGCACAGTCTCACAATGTGCATGATGCATTACTTTCTAGACATGATTATGACTACGGAGTCTTATTGTACAATGTTTTATTGACTGTGATCACAATCCAGAGGAGCTCTAATCACTAGAGAGTCCTGAAGAACCTGAACATCGCAGACACCCATCTACCAACACGTCCAAAGCACAACTTGTAGGAGCCAGCTGACCAACAACTGGACTTTTGCTGTGTCAGTGAACTAAGAGCAGGAATTAACAGGACCAGTTTAGAGACTAGGTCAAAAGTGACAGAGGCTACAGCTTGAAGCCTTTTTGATTTATATCCCACCTCTGGTGAGATGAAAGTCTGTCGGGTACTGAGTTACGTTTCAGTACCTGGCACCTTGTTTGTCCCCCAACACCCTACGTCCAGTTATCAGTACATTGGCAACATTAAGTTGGCACTGTGTAAGTAGGACAGCTGGCATCTTCGAAAGGCAACTTTAAAGCCTCCAGTGCCAGGGTGGGTCATGTCAGAATACCCAGTGGTGCCCCCACATTGCACACTGAACATACAATGCATTATGCAATAAAGCTGCATATTTCATTAGGTAAGGTCAATGATCGACCAGATTATTGTAGGATTGTAAAAGCTGTTTGGATTTTTAGTTTAGTTTAGTTTTCATTTGAAAACCAGGGTTACTTTGACTGATCTTTAGACAATAAGCACAAATTGCACTGGATACACAGGTTTTTCAACTGTGCTGTCATTTCAATCGCAACTAAAGCTTAAGTTAAAAGAACCAGGCATTAATAAGTCAAAACTAAAACCGATTTTGCATCTACTATTCGTTTTTTTTTATTTAAGCTATTTTATTACGGCTCATAAAACTATGAACACACACAAAGGCATGACGACACTTACATAAGAGAAGGTCCTGCAGGAGCGAATCATGTCACTGTAACCCATCCAGCGTTGGTACTCTGGGTACTCTCCTCTGGTCAGTACATACTGGTAACCTGTATAATTCGGTTTCTCATACAGCACCCAGCAGCCGCTCTCCACACGGATGGAGTTGCAACGGCTAAAGTGGGGCTGCATATCTGGGCAATCAGTGCTACACTCATATGAGCGGCCTTGGAAGTTCTTGTCCTCATAAAATACAATCTGGAATGAGACAGATCATGTACATCATCCAAAGGTATAAAGGAAAAATTCAAATCAAGACCGCACATGCTGCCGTTAGCAACGTGTTTAAGCTTCTTAGGCTTCATGTATAAAATGCAGTTAATAAATGCATTTATGATTATATCTCTCATATCCGGATCCTAAAGTGCACAGTTTCACATCTATCTAAAGTACTAATGTGCTTTCTCTCACCTTACTCATTCTGGCTGTGGGGTGCAGTCGTTTCTCGGGCGATGGCCAAGGTCTGGTCAGCTCGGCCCGTTTTATAAACCTCTGTCCAGTGTGGCAGGATCAACAGTTTTGTTATTTTAATACACTGGATTTGCCGCTTTTGAGATGCTGCCAAGATTCTGATTCAGGCCATAGAGACAAAAAAAGTCCTGAATCATCAGCCCAAATGGCACAGACCTGCACATTGCTCACTACCCACTCTTTTATTCTCAGTGTCTACCAAACCACCTTTTTATCTGATAATCCACTATCAAAATGAGTCCATGCTTACAGCTGAGAAGGCTTAAAGTCTTCATTATTGTTCAAACGCGATGGATGCTTCTAGAAGATTTGTATTTGAGTGTATATGAATAGCAAGCTTTAACAGAAAAAAGACTGTACTCTCATATACATACTGTATAACACAGGGATTATAGCCAGGATATTTATTTAAGTCAAATTTTGAATAAACCTTTTACTTTTACTCATAAGAACAAAATGTTTATTTCTCAAAGTTTTCTGTGGTTTTCTGGGGGACTGTGGTAGCCTAACGGTTAAGCCACTGGACTCTGGACCCGATGGTCCTCTGCCAAGCTGTCACAGGTCCTTAAGCAGGGCCCTTAACCCACCATTGCTGGAATTGTAAGACATTTACAGCATTTAGCAGACTCCCTTATCCAAAGCAACTTACAATTAATAATCTTACAATCCAAGTAATTGTGGGTTAAGGGCCTTGCTTAGGAACCCAACTCTGGCAGAGGTGGGATTTGAACCCTGGACCTTTTTGTCCATAGTCCAGTACCTTAAGCACTAGGCTACTACAGCTCACAGTCTGTAAACATAGAGCTAACTGGTAAGTAAAACTGATCGAAATGGACAAGATGTACCTAATAAAGTGGCCTGTGTGTATTTGAGGACTAGAGGACAGCTCAGATAGCAGAATATTCACAGCTGGTGGCTTCACTGTTGGTGACGATCAAGCCCGGCAAGAGAAACAATGGCATATAATACCTGTTTTTACACCAGTGTGTGTGATTTGTGGAATATCCAAAGGAATATGAGCTTTTTTTGTATTGTGCCATGGGTATGGTGTTAAATATTATATTTTATTTGTTCTATGAAAGGGCTCTTCCAACAAAGTTTAAAAAGCCCTGCAGGAACAAACATGTCTCAGCAGCTCAAAGAAAACCACTTATCACCGTCCCGTCCCGCACTGTGGCTTTATCTTCTTCATCTGCTGGCAGCTCTTGTTAGGGGTCGCAGCAGCAAATAAGAACCCGTTAATTAGCTCTGTAAGTGTTTAGACAGAAAACAGTTAACATGCCGTGAACCAATCATTCCTCCAACAGCCAGTCACGTTGTCGTTTATTACACCAATACACTGCAGTTTTAATAACACAAAATGAACATGTCCAACATTGAGAGCTTTCATGTTACTCGGTTTGATACATTTGACTTAGAAAGCAGCATCAAAACAATTCATGGTCATTAGTTTGTCATCGTATGTCCAGAATTTGGATGAGCACCGGTTGAGTTGATGTTCATTGCAGGGCGTTGTAGAGGGTGTTTTGGGTAGAAAATGGTCCATAAGGCAGTTTCACTGTTGCATCATAAAACCAGCACTTTATGAAACATGCAGGTGTGTTCTGTACTTCTGTACCATACTACACGTGTGTGTGTTAGTGTGTAATCCATCATACTTCCTTTAGGCATCTAGGTGATACAATGGGGTGAGACTTATTGGGTTAAAGGAACAAATTACAAAAGCAAACCAGCATTTTAGCCTCGTTAAGCCTAAACATTAAACACAGAGAATTGAAGAGAACATCCTTCCTGATCCAGGTGATTCTTTAATATGGCACAATGCCCACAGAGATGTATTTCAGGTAGCTATATTAAAAGTTTAGCCAAAACAGAGAGAGCTGCCATGGACTATGCCTATGCTGCATTTTCTAAATCACACCGTGTGTCCTGAGGCAAGGTCTGTACGATCAGAAGATGCTGTACCATAACCTATTCAGGCTTAGCCCAAACAAATTATGGCTGTACCACCACCAATCCAATACAGAAGCTATTGGAGACCAAAACAGGCCCGAAATCCTGGATCAGACCCAATAATGTGGTTTATGTCATGCTCATGGGATGGTGACTGACAACACAAATCCTGCACATGAACGACACGGAGCATTGTTTTAAAAGTCACACCTGTAATGTGTGACGACAACTTGACAACTCTGTCAACTGTTACTAAGAAAATGTCGGTCAGTCAGTGCAAGAAGTACCTCGCTGAACGTAAGGAAGTTCTGCTATGAACACCATGTCTGTAAAAGCACATTTGTAACATTTCTAACATTATAAACATGGAATGCATCATTGACTGTGCGACATTTGGGTGGGGCAGCAACATTGTGGTAATCCAGCCCAGCGGTACCCCTGTATTTAAAGCCAAATCATCATTTGTCAGCCAGACTGAAAGGGTTATAGAACACAGAAATGAATAATAAACAGTATTATAAAGTGTCATGGTTGATATAAAATTACAACCACGTTTATAAAATCATACAAACGCAACATAATGCATTTTAATGACAGTTTTGATAGATGCGGCCCTTATAGAACGTAATATAACCTATAACATGACGTGTAATTATGGACATGCTATTAGGGTGCTGGTCAGAAGCTGAAGTGACACAGCAGCAGTTCTGTAAGTGGTAAAACAAATGCAGAAATAAACAGCTTGACAAAGCAGAATTACTCTGGGCTGGAATACGATCCAGGTTCAGACAGAGAGTTGAGTTTGATGCAAACAAAGCAGGATAAGCAAAAAAAAAAAAAATGTTTAAAAAAAGTCTCTCCAGAAACCATGTCAGCACCAGAGTTTGAAGGACCAAATGGATATCACAAGAAAAAGCTGCAAAATTGCTTGTTCTTTACAAGAACACGTTTGCACCCAGGCAATCGAGATAAAAGTACGAGTAATGCTGAAAGCCCTAAACAGTCTGGGAATAAAAAATGGGGAAGATGAAGAGGCTGCAGATGAACAAGCTGCTCCATAGAGAACTCAACTGAAAAGCCATGTTAGTCTCACTCTCGAGGTTGAACATTAGTTCACTAAATGAAAACTAAAATTCCACATAATTCACACAGACAGTAGATGATTCGATATCGAGATCAGAGGATTGCTTCTGATGATCAAATTTTGAACATTTACATTGCATATGTTGCCCCATATCTCATGAACCGAAAGTTTTCCTGTCTGTGACGCAGTGTTTTTTTCCCCCCCAATATAACTAGGGGTGTAACGACACATTATGGGGACACAGCCCAAAAAAGAAATATATATAAATAAATAAAAAAAATTTTTTTTTAAAGTGTGTTTATTATCATCTAGTGCAATTTCATTTTTTTAACTCCAGAGGGTGCAATCACGCATCACGAGAATCATGAGAATGTTTGTCCATTAAGTTTTGTTCAAGACTGCACCTAGTTATTTAAATTTGATTACACAACATTTTGTTGTGGCAGCATTACCAATTTCTTATAATTGTGAGGGACTTGAGATACTTTTTTCAATACAAGTAATGTACACATTATTTTGATTTGTTATTCTTCAGAAACAAAACTGGAGTTTAAAAACATATACAAGAAAATGTACGTTGTTTTGCATCGTTTACTCTTCAGAAACCAAACAGGAATGTCTTTTATTAAATATAAAATGGATAATCGTGAGAAAACCAGATCGTGAACACAGTATCAAATCGTATCGTTACACCCCTAATAAGAACTAAATATGTAAAATAGACCAGAATTAACCATTTATCCACTCTGACATGATGTTTGTTTTGTCAATAAGAGGACAGATTAGCAGCTGAAGTGTCTCGGCCAGTACCTGGGACCAGACTGCATTAAACCAATAGCTGTAACCGTGTCCCAGTGCCTGGTTACATTTATTAACCAGCTTTAAAACCAATACCTAGGTGTACCAGATGAATATAAAGGAGGGATATTCCAAGTGTACAAATAGACCAATATTAATGGTCTAATGCATAGTTTTATAATTTGGCAGACTGACAAAGGTTGGGAACATGATGATCCAGTGAACCCTCGAGCAGACCAGTTGAAGATACAGAGGCTGCTGTCTGTGCAGATAAAATAAGGAAGGAACTTTGCATTAGTGTATTTTTGCAGCATTTAACGCCTGCACTCCTGCATCACTGCCTCCATGTTAGCCGATCGGCCTTAACGGCTAGATTTGTGGATTGGAATAATGGTCGACATATTAAACAATCTAACAACAAAATATTTTTTGTTTTAATCTTTTCTATAATGGAATCGTGACCTACACAGAGTACATAAGCAAGCCATGTGTAGAATTTGCACACAACAAAGCCTTACGACTATTTAGTTCATGAGGTCATCACAGATAACACGTGGACGATGTCTTAACTTAAAAATCCACTTATTCAAACAGCCATGTTAACAGATCAGTGCATGTGCTTAAACCATACTGTACTCATTACTTTCTTCTAACAAACTCATTACTTCGCAAATTAAAACAGCAGTTGATCGCTGGATCCCCATCGTACGTGTTTAACTGGTAGAACTGACCAGGACCTACAAAATCCGGCCAGTAACGGCCAAATGTTTTGACAATATGGTCAGAATGACAAACGCAATTTTGGGGGAAACCAGAACTTCAACAGGCATTTAAAAAATTAATTCTATCTAACAATCAGTCATATTGCTGCGATTTAGAGTTGGTACAGTTGAGCTATTTAGCTTCAGTATTGTACAGACAGGAGTCATTTAATTTTTATCTGATCACTGGTATGTTTGTTTTAATCAGCCCAAAGCTAAAATATTATAACAGGAAATCTCTTTTATATGCATCCAATTCACAGCTGAATGACAGAAAACTAGTATGAACGAAACCCTTGTGACACCTGTTGTCAAAAAATAGAATGGTTACATCACTAGGTTTTTTATATAAGATACAAAGATACAAACGACTGTCTTAGACAGAAGAGTATTGTACTAAATGTTTTCCTACTATGTTTTAATCAATATTATTGTTTAAAATAAAAATGTGCAAAGTGTCTGAACTCAAATTCCATGTAAGGACCCTGCAAATTAGGCCAATTTTATATAGCACTATTAATGTAATCTACAGATGAGATCCATCCAAAGTTCTCTGATCTTAATTACGTACCCTGATCAAGCACCTGTGCCTGTTTCTATAAGTCATGTGTGATGGTTTTATGTGGATCACAACGTTTAAAATAAATTCTAGTAGAGTTTGCAAGCAAAAGATCTTTATATTAGCACTGCAAAAAAACTTCCTTAATAAGTCAAAGCCTTTGTGGCATCTAATATTAGGCCGGTAAGTTTAATGTTATGGCTGATCAGTGTATAAAGTGAATTTACACTTACACATTTACACATCATTTGACTTCAGTGGATCAAAGGGAGAGCAAATGGCGACAATTAACCATTTAACTCAGGGAAAATAACTAAGGCGAACCATAAACCTTGTCATTCCACCCCACAAGCCTAAATAACGAAGCTGTGGCTGCTTAAGAGAGGCTAGTGTTTAAAAAAAAAAAAAGGTCTGCACTAACTTCTAGTTAAGCCTGTGTTCTGTACTCTGGGTAGCATGAGAAGAAATTTTAGCAAGGGTGCTCAAGCAGGGCAAAGGAAATGGTGACAGTGATAGAGGATCCCCTGTACCACACTGAACAGTGGAAAAAGAACCGTAAGGCGCGGACACAGTCTGGCCCTACGCCACCTCACACCTCTGATTAAAACATGCCCTGTTAAGGCTTAGTTTGATATTTACATTAGACGTACACCATAGACATAATGAAGAAAAAAGCATTTCTGAGAAAAAAACAAAACAGTTAAACGTAGAACACTACTTTGAAATGACTCGGCGGCTGAAGAAAAGCAAACGGAGACTGAAACTCCTCGCTCGCTTGTGATCAAAGGAACTCATTAAAAGCACAGATTCCTACGTTTATAAAGAAGTCAAGCTATTTACACCGAGCGGGATCAGAGTCCTAAAACCTGTTACGCAGCTGTGTTGGTGGGGCTCAAGTTCAAGCCCAGGGCCGTCTTCAGCGCAGATGATTGCTGCTACTGTTCTTCATCTAGCTGCTTCAGTGGCTCTGAGTAGCACAGAATTCCAACAAACTGCCTGCCTCTCTCTGATGCCAGATCTCGACTGCTTTATGAAGACTCCACCTCTGTCCTTTTACCTGCAGATAAGAGTTATACGGTTTAGTCTATAGGATTGGGTTCGAGCTGGCATGATCATGTAGTCCAACGTAAGAGAATAAACATTAAAGGTGGGTCATGTTTGCATTCAATTCTACGTTAGATTGGATGATAATGTCAATGACACACCCAATTTAACTCGGCAATAAACTTGTTAAGTTGTTGAGCTTGATAATTGGATCAGTTAAGTTAGGAGCAAGGAAAACATGTTAAAGTTCAGGACCAGGAATGAGAAACATGGTATTAGGGGACCACTTCAAATTTGTACAACAGCAATTTATTTCCAGTATCAAATACATTTCGACACAGACACACCTCATTCTTAACTTAATCCCATTTTTAAGATTAACTATGTACTTTATAAATGCAATATGCTGAATATCAGTAAATAATCTTGTGGGGTTTTGGAACAGCAGGTAGTAGACAGGATTTTGAAACTCTAGGTTTTACGATAAGATAGCCTTTTATTATCAGACAAGGCCGTATTTTTATATTACGGCAACAGATAAAGAAAAGTATGATATAAAACATAAGCTCTATAGAAGTGTTACTCTAAGTGTTAATCTTTAGGACAGACTATTTTTATTGCTTGTTTCGCGGATCCGCCGACGAACATATTTAAAGAATACAAAAAATATATATATTTTTTTGGTATTTCTCGGATATGCCGCAGGACCAATGGTTGAAATAAAAAAAAAATTAAAAAATAATCATAATTTTTTAGCTTTTTCTGCCCTCCGGTGGAGAGCCAACTGTTTTCTTCTGTTCATTTAATTTTTTTCCAGATTCATTTTAATTTAATTGTAAGTTAAATAAATGTTATTTTTAAATTTTATTACTTTCTTCTTCCTTGTATTGATTCCACATAGTCCTCGAGAAATTGAAAAGTGCTGAAAAATAAAGATTATTAAAAAATGTTTTTCCTCCCTCCTCAGTAGATTCTCAAGTAAAGACATCTGAAGAACAAGCAATTAAAAAAGTCTGGCCTTAGCTGATGGACCAGAGTCATATTCCCCTTTAGTGTTCTATAAGCTTCCTGTTCTATAAACTGCTGTAGAAAATGGGATTTCAGTGTGACCAGAAAACCAGGTAAAGATCTTACGGGTGCAAAGCTGGGAGAGATTGTTCAGGGATCCTCCTGCTGAGAAGAACGCCCACACAGCCATCAGAGTGGTCACGATATACACAGGAGGCAGACTCCCTTCATACAGGGGGTTCAACAGAGACTGTGGGAGCAAGAAAAGAAGGTGAAGAGGGGGAACAAAAGCAAAAATGAGTCAAGATTATAAACACACTATAACGGTATATCAAGCAAGAAAGTAATGTAGCGATTTTGTTTTTCAATGAATGTAAAAAAGAAATTCCGCCCAAATACAGTGAACTCATTGCTAAATTCACATCTAAACTCTGACATGTATTATCCTGCTGGAAGAAGCCATCAGAAAATGGGTACACTGTGTCCAAATAGGAATGGATATGGTCAACAACAACACTCAGGTGGGCTGTAGTGTTTAAACCATGCTTGGTTGGTATTAAGGTGCCCAAAGTGTGTTGTAATGCCCCCTACAACATTACACCACCACCCTAAAGTGTTAATACAAATTGTTTTTTTGCACACGTGATCTGCTGATGACCATCTGCTTTCTGATACTAGATATTTTCTCTTTTTTTGGACAATTCTCTGTAAACCCGAGTGATTGCTGTGCAAATAAATCCTGCAAGATCAGCATTTTCTCAAATACTGAAAGACCTGTCTAGCACCAAGAACCATCATGATACTCAGTTCTAACTTCTGCAGGTCATCTTGACCATGTCATCATGTCTAAAAGCATCGAGTTGCAGCCACATCATTAGCTGATTAGATACGTGCGTTAACGAGTAGTCAAACAGGTGTGGGACTGGGGTAGCCTAATGGTTAAGGTACTGGACTATGGACCAGAAGGTATAGGGTTCAAATCGCACCTCTGCCACAGTTGGGTCCCTAAGCAAGGCCCTTACC
>JAUZSU010000776.1:19204-35775 GCA_034780255.1 Parotocinclus maculicauda
GTTGATAACAACTTGGGTTATCCTTGTCCTCTCTGGTCCGGATGAAACGGCGTCCCAGACCCTTACGCACAGAGATTGTTCCAGATTCTCTGAATCTTTTGATGATGTTATGTTATCTGTCATCTATGTTCTATCACGAATAAAATATTGACATTTGCCATCTCCACATCATTGCATTCAGTTTTTCTTCACAATATGTTTAGTGTCCAAACTTTTTTGGAATCCGCTTTGTATATATATATATATACTCTTTTACTACCTGGTTTACAATAAATTCAGCTTATAATGGATTTGTCTGAACGTAACCCTTATCGTATTTTCGAGACTATCTGTACTAAATCAGTTAATGACAGAGGTCAAATGTTTCCTGTAAGTCTTCACCAGGTTTGCACACACTGTAGCTGCTATTTTGGACCATTTCTCCATGCAGATATCCTCTAAAGCAGTGATGTTTTGGAGCTCCACAAATTTTTAATGGGGTTGATGTCTGGAGACTGGCTAGGCCACTCCAGTACCTTGTAATGATTTTTACGGAGCCACTCCTTCGTTACCTGAGCGGTGTGTTCGGAATCATTGTCATGCTAGAAGACCCAGCTACATTCCATCTTCAACGCTCTCACTGATGGAAGGAGGTTTTGGCTTAAAATCTCAAGATACATGGCCCCGTTCATTCTTCCCTTAACACGGATCAGTCGTCCTGTCCTCTTTGCAGAAAAACATGTTTCCACCCCCATGCTTCACAGTAGGTATGATGTTCTTGGGATGCAACTCAACTTCTTCTTCCTTCAAACACAACGAGTTGAGTTTTTACCTAAAAGTTCTATTTTGGTTTTATCTGACCACCTGATATTCTCCCAATTCTTTTCTGGAATATCCATATGCTCTCTGGCAAACTCCAGACGGGCCTGGATATGTACTGGCTTAAGCAGGGCGACACACCTGGCACTGCAGGATTTGAGTTTCTCTCGGCGTAGCGTTACTGATGGTAGCCTTTGTTACTTTGGTCCCAGCCCTCTGCCTGTCATTCGTCAGGTCCCTCTGTGTAGCTTGGGATTTTTGCTCACCGTTCTCATGATCATTTTGACCCCAAGGCATGAGATCCCCAGATTAAGCATGATTATCAGTGGTCTTGTATGTCTTCCATTTTCCAACAATTGCCCCCACAGTTTATTTATTCACACCAGCCTGCTTGGCTATTGTAGATTCACTCTTCCCAGCCTGGTGCAGGTCTACAATTTTCTTCCTGGTGTCCTTTAACAGCTCTTTGGTTCGGCCATGGTTGAGTTTGGAGTCTGACTGTTTGAGGCTGTGGACAGGTGTTTATACAGATAACGAAGTTAAACAGGTTCCATTAATACAGGTAACGAGTGGAGGACAGAAGAGCTTCTTAAAGAAGTTAAAGGTCTATGAGAGCCAAAACTCTTGCTTGTTTGTGGGTGACCAAATACTTATTTCCACCATAATTTACAAATAAATTCTTTAACAACCTACAATGTGATTTCCTGGATTTTTCTTTTCATTTGGTCTCTTATAGTTGAAGTGTACCTATGAAAATTACAGATCTCTCTCATCTTTCTAAGTAGAAGAAATTGCATAGTCAGTGGTTGAATAAAAACACATATGGGTTTAGTATTTTAATTACCTTGATAATAAGGAAACTAATCTTATCAATCTACAGCATTTGCATTTGCGAAGAGATGATACGCGGCGCATAAGTTGGCAACAATGGACTTGCAGTGAGCCCTCATGTGGACAGCCTATGTAACAACAAAAACACAGAAACCATAAAAGATCCACGTTCCAGCCTCTCCTTTTCTAATTTTTCAGTTATCTGTGTTATAATCGCCAATACCAATTTCTCTGCAATTACCTCATATCTGTTGATAATAATCACATTTCTATATTCCAGTCAGGCTTTGGGATGAGATTAACCATACAGTCACTTGATGGATCATCAATCTCCACACATTTCTGTCCTTCATCGATGTGATCCATGAAGTATTTTGGCAGGATAGTGGAGTAGTTTGCCATTGTTTTATTGGGCCCTATTTGTAGAATGGTTTAACTTTGACATGGTTTACAAGAATGGTTAAATCTTGGTTGCTAATGTCTTTTTGAGAATTTACCTTTGTTAAATTGTTTTTCTTAACTAAGTTTTTTTTTTATTAATATGTGCATAGTAATAGTTCAGATAGGCATAAACTAAATAAATATAAACAGAGAAAATATAATTAAAAATATTTTTAACTAAATGTTTGTAAACCAGTATCATAAAGTAGAGGATATAAAAGCTATACCATATAAGTTTTTGTATGAATTTTCCATAATAAACGTATTTAACAGCTATTCCAATGGTCAGATGATCATGTCCACTGCCATTTTGGATTAAGGATCCAATAATTCAGATTAAGAAATGTTAATAAAAACAGTTATTATACAGCAACATAGTAAGGGTCAAGGGATGTCCATATGTTGGTTTGGTGCAATTATTGTAAATCATGTGACACAGCACATTCAGATAAACCCTAATTTTCCATATTTGGTGCTGTTCATTGATTACGCAGATTTCTTAATTAATCATAAGATTAATTATTTGAATCACAGTTTCTGGTTGGACACAAGCTAAAACCATGTTACCATGGTTGAATAGAGGTAACCAAACTGTGAGAACATTACGAGCCATTTAGGCAATTTACAGAGGGATGTTAGATGACGGTATGTTTCCTACATTGTTGTCAACAAACATTTTCTGATTACCTCCAACAAGATGACACCCCTTCTCACTGTGAATGCTTTTTATATACTACTTTGATGTGTAATTTCCACAAAAGTGGATTTTCATAGGAGTTCAATTGAGTGGTCACCATATCGCAACAGAGTAGATCTGTACACATTATAACTGTAGTAAGTACAACGTGTGAAAATATAATTTTAAGAAATCTTTTAGACAGTTTTACCTGTGTTATTTTAAGTTTTTTAACATGTACAATGTACGTTTGTGTCATTTTTTTCTGGTTTCACATGGAATCACTGTTTGAACATAAGAACAGATAAAGTTTTATCTAAAGTTTTATTTTAAAATGAAACATAGAAATGTTACTTTTGTGAAATTGTCTATTACTTTGATGTCACACACACCTTCTTTCCCATTTGTAAAACTGAAGTTTAATTTAAGATGGCAGCAATAAAGATGATGGTAACATAGTTTCCGAACAGGTTTTTCCCTTCCTCTACACCTTGTGTCTAAGATTTGATCACCTGCAGTCTACCAAACCATCTTTATTTTGTATGTGTGTCTTCTCACTTGGACAACACCTTGTATAATTTCAGAATTAAATGTAACTTAAACCCAACCATAGTGGATCCAACTATGACAACCATTTTTAATATCAAAACACAGTCGTGCTTGATTTCACCTGTAGCCTTAAAAAATTTAAAATTAATCAACGGAAATATCTCTTTAGGATAAATATTACCTGATCAATTTACTTACTTTCAAGTACACAATGTTGTAAAAACACATAACTGCATAGTTTATGTGGCTTTATTATTCTTAGCTCTGGCCAGCCATGTGAGAGCTTTCAAATGTTAGAATGCAGCTCAGGGTGACGGCTCATGCTGAGGCCTCTGAATTCTTAGCTTGAAAAAAGAGGGGGTCAGGAAATAATGACTAGAGAGATTTATCTTAGCGACAGGGTAAGTAATGTTAAATTTGCATTAGAGCGCACCAGAGCCCTAACACACAAGGTTAAAGCAAGTCCTGCTGCCCCATTTCCTAAAGACATTTAGGAGTTATTTACCGCATTGAGGTTGCACCAGCATTAAAGCGGAGAATGAAAGCATTATTTTAGACCTCAAACTCTGTCTGGCTGCCCTAATGGAAGTATCGGCGTGAGGGGAAAGGAAAGTGGTAGCGGAAGGACAAATCACTCTGCTCTCTCTCTCTCTCTCTCTCTCTCACTCTCACGCACATAATATCAACATATCATGATTGTAAACATGTATAAGCATTTACAGTACTGAATAAACACACAGGCAGTTATAGCAAAACAAACAAAAAAAACAACATAATAAGAATAATAAAATAAAAAACTACAATAACAAAAATAATTTCGCTGTTAAAAATGTTAAGTATTTGCTTAAGCATGATATGCATGGCGTTAGTAGTTTGTTTTTGTGTATTGTGACAAAGACGTCATTATGACCTTTTTATGATGTCAGGATAATGCATCTACCAGGGTGCTGGTTCTGGTTAAGTCTCTGCACTCATTCTTTCATTTCCTATCCCCTGTATCCTGGCTTTTCTTCTTACCCTGATCTTTGTCACAGGTGGTCTGCCCTTGTTCTTGCTTATAAGTGTTGTTCCATGTCTATTGTATTCTATGTTATAATAGCATAGAATACGTTATGCCAGTCCTGAGTCTTATCATACATATACTGCATAAGTCAGCATGCAGTAGCATTGTTTGTTAACATCTATCACATATTTCACATATGTCTCTGTATTTTTGTTAGTATTTTTCTTTAGCTTAACTTCCTTGCCACTCTCTTTGTATTATCCATGTATCAAGCCTTGTTATCACCATGCCTTATAAGAAACGACACTTTCACTTCAGTCTCCATCTCCCTGCCATGTAAAGAACAGGTCAAATGCCATTTATTATCAAATTACACAACAGGTGCCATATCACATTGTCATAACATTAAAAGAGAGGACATACCAGCTACTAGTCAATTCTATAACATTGTTATTTTTGTCACTCAAGATTCAATCAAATTGTTATATATAAAAATAAGCCATCTGCATGTCCACCCACGGGCAAACTGGCGTGGGGTTTAACTGTGGAAGTGGAAATCCAGTAAAATGATCAAAAATGTATTCTCAAAAAGTGATTACACCAAGAGTGAGAGTGAGCAAAGTTCTCTGTTTAGATTTGGGTTACTATATCCACATGTCTGCTGCTCTGAAAGTAGACACCTTGAGCTGCAGTTCATTTAGAGCCATGTTCGATCAATGCAGCGTCTCTGTATGGACTGGAGCAGAGCTGAGCAGGCATCACCATACTCACTCCTCACCTCTGTAAACTACTCCATCAATCCAAAGAGTAAGGGAGAGACAGAGAGTCTGAAAGGACAGAAATATGGCTTAAAAAGATAATGAAACACTAAATATTGATAGAGAAAGAGAGACAGAGACAGTGTAAAAGTAAGAAAAAGTGATGGGTTAATTGTGAGGATAAAATAGAGCAAATTAGTGAGACAAAATTACTGTAGCATTGGGGTAGAAGAACCAGAACAAGAACGAACAGGTTTGGCCATTACATACTCTCTATTGGAACAACAGCATACACAATAATACCTACCCTTATAAAAGAATTTAGAACCAGTGTAGCACTGCATATCTCACCACTCATCTTCAAAACGTATACAGCAAACAAAGATGGTAACTCACTCACACACCCATAAGTCCTGCACACTCTATGAACACACTTAACAGTGCACACAGACAACACATACCCCAAAGAATGAGATGATGACATTACAATATGAAGCATTATGGAGACGTGGAAAGAGAAACTGTATGAGAAAAAGAGAAATCTGGAAAAGGGGCAATAAGATGGAGATTAGATAGACAAAATGGGAAATTAATAATATAAATGCCAAATGAGATGTAGCTAGTAGTAATAAAATGTGAAATTGACTCAATGAGAGGGATTAAGATGGAAAGGAGAACTTGTGCTATAGATAAAGAGAAAGAACTGTAACCTTGTGAAAAAAGGGTAATATAAAAATATACACAGATCAAGGATACGAGGACAAAACGAAATATAGTTACAGAAAGCTTAGAGAGACAGAAGGATTTAAAGTAAAACACTGCAGTAAAACAGAGAAATTAAATAAGAAAGAACAAGCAAGTACATATAGAAAAATATTAAATAGATGTAAGAAAACAATCTAAGTAGATATAACAACATGGATGAGAAACTGCAGAAAACAGGAGAAATTAAAAGTGAGAGTAATAGCAAAGAATAAAAGGCAATTCTGAAGAAATAAATAAATATAAGACAGGCAAATTAATCGATTATTGACTATGCAGACCAATCATTATTGCTTATGGGATCTCATCAGCAGGACTAGAGTCCAGAAATCTAGAATTTACATCACCCATATCTTACATTAGCCTAGTCTGGCAGATGAACACTTATAAAAACAAAGTACAAACCAAAATTATGGAATCACCACTCTTGGTGAAAGATCTTTTATTTGTATAATTTTGTAGAATAATGTTAATCACGGAGAAATGCAAAAGAAAAAACCTTTTGGCATTAAGAAAAAAACACACACACACATATATATGTATAGTGATGCAATTGTGGCGGAGCGGCGCGATTGCTCAGTAATTGCAATTACCCGAATGAAGTCGACTACGCCACCCCAGGAACTCCCAGGGAACACACTACCCTATATATACCAGATAGGTCCACAGGTTCATTATTCCACCACAGACAGAGACATGTCTCCAAAAATAGTCGTTTATTGTACATAAAAACAGATTAAAATGTCACGACACACAGCGGACGGTTCACAGAGATTATCATCAAAACAACCCAAAACGAAAAGAACAAAACAACATGTATATTTGCTGTAGGCTAAGCACTTACCAACAGAGAGGTAAACCTCACCGCTTGCAGAGGGATGAGATCGATCACATACACACGTGCTCCACACACACCCACGAGGCAATAGGCAAATGGTAAGCAACACTAAACCTTCACGCCACACATCTGTGAATACAATTACAGCACTTCATCCCACCCCCATAAGCACTCAGCCAAAGCAGAATATTGAAAAAATATACAAAACAAAAGAATTCTGTAACCTAAAATATACAAAGAGAAATTACATAACCCCAAATTAACTTTAAATCAGGCACAACGAAAAGAACGACAAAAGAAAAATCAATAGCCCCAAAAAGAAATATAAACAAGAAATTAATAACAAAAACAAAAACACAGTAAAGTTCCCCCTTTTTAAACAAGAGAAATAAACATAATACAAACAAAGATATAAACTAATATGACACAAATTAGTTCAACAAGCTTGGGGTGCAATCCAAGCCAAAAAGCAGGGCGGGCAGCAAACAAAGGGAGCCCCAGCGCGTAGCACCGACACCAAGCTTGCAGCAATAAGGGGAGAGCAAGCAGAAAGCGCAAAAATGACAAACTTGCAAGCGTAAAAGCAGCAGAAATAACAGCGGAAGCAAAACAGCAACAGCGGAACCAAAACAGCAGAAGCCAGCACCAATTACAGCCCTGCAATGGGAGAAAAATATAAAAATTACAGTCTTTATAAAAGCACAGTAACTAAAAAACAAAAACAAAACGCCTACCGTTTATCCAGAGCAGGACACGGAAACGCCACGATTAATTTGGACACTTCCGAACATGCTAACGCTCCGCTAGCACGTCTACGCAGGTATTAATAAGCACCCGCTTCGGCAATCGTGCGCAGACCAACAATCCTGAACAATAACAAAACAAACGAACCTAATACTCCACTTCCGTCATCACACAGGTCATCTTATACTAGCTAAAATAACACCATACCTGTAGTCTGTTCCTGATGCCAGTAGCAACCACCAACACCAAGTTCACGACCCGGAAGTCACGAGGACAGAAGCCGACGGGGAGAAAATGAGCCGCAGCAGTCATTCAAACAGCGCACCCAGTGGCACCAAAAAGACTCCCTTTATAGTCCCACAGAGAGCCCTGATTGGATCACTAACCCAATGAGCGACCACAGAGACAAATGCGTTCAAAAGCATACTGCTACATTTACTTCGTGTGTGGTAACTTTGGTCACTTCCCACGGTCCTGTCCACTTTGGCTTGTTTCACTTCCTCTTGTGGACCTTGGTTCAAAGAGAAATGCGGCCAAAAGCATACTGCTACAATC
The DNA here is from genome assembly GCA_034780255.1 of Parotocinclus maculicauda. Lineage (NCBI taxonomy): Eukaryota > Metazoa > Chordata > Actinopteri > Siluriformes > Loricariidae > Parotocinclus > Parotocinclus maculicauda. The sequence goes on from JAUZSU010000776.1 coordinate 27,160, forward strand.
TACCTCCGCTTCTTGCATCGGCGCCCCGACGATGAAAACTAAAATTCTAACACCACGGCCTAAACAAGGCACTAGTACTGGACGTGGAAGCAACATAACTTAAGTTCCCACTGTTCACTGCTCGTGGAAGATGATGAATATTAGGATGTTGACCAGCCGTAGTCCGCAGAGTCCATCGGGCTACCACATTAGTACAAGGCTGCACTTCGACAAAAGCTGTTGACTGTAATGGCCCGCTAGTATTTGTAATACGAGACTCCTGAGAAGAGCCCGCTGTAGCTACGACAGGGTCAACCGGCGCAGAAGGGCACTGTTGGTGCAAAGAGGCAAGCGAAGATGATTGCGGTTCTAAAAAAAGGCTGGGCAGTCTCCGAAACCAAAAGGAACAAATCATCGTCACTTATGGGATGCTCTTCCAAAACCAAACTCTCTTCCTCTTGCAAACCACTTTGAGGAGAAAAATCACGAGGTTCACTCCCATGCCAGTGCTTCAGGAGAGTGCGATGTACATACTTTACCTGGCCTGGAGCACCCACTAGTGCAATTGCATACACTGCCCCACCAGCCTTTGGCGACTTAACAACCTGATAGACCACCGAACTCCACCTATCGTGGATTTTATGGCGGCCCCTTGCACTAAAATCACGAAGATACACCAACTGACCTACTCTCAACGGTAAATCACGGACATGGCGATCATGGTGCTCTTTTCTACGACCGGCTGCAACTGTCAACCGTTCCAAGGCCCCGCTAAAGGCAACCCGCAGTCTAGTCTGATGTTCGAGTACCCAATCGTGTACACTACCTGCAGCTGGCTCCTGAACCCTACCCAACAAGAAATCAATAGGTAAACGAGGCTCCTGCAGAAAACATCAAAAAATGAAGTGACTCACCCGTAGCTTGATGAGGCGTAGTATTATAACAAAAGAGTAGTTGTGAAAAACAAGCCGGCCAATCCTTTTTTTGTGAGGGCGGTAAGGTGCGGAGAAGGTTGTGCAAAGTCCAATTAAATCGTTCGCACTGACCATTTCCTGCAGGGTGATACGGAGTAGTACGCGTCTTCTCGACCCCATAAAGAAGACACAGCTGTTGTATAAGCGACGCCTCAAAACACCGACCCTGATCGGAATGAATGCGAGAAGGGACCCCAAACTTGTAAAACCACTCCTGGACAAGTACCTGGGCCACTGTTACGGCCCGTTGGTCCCTAGTAGGGATGGCCAATGTGTACTTACTAAACACATCGGTCATCACCAAAACATTCTCAAGACCTGAGCGAGATGGATCCAACATAGTGAAATCAATGGCCAACACCTCCTGCGGGCGAGAAGCTAATAGGTGTCCCATAAATGTGCGAGCTCGAGGATGGGTGTCCTTAGCAACCTGGCACCGCTCACACTCCAAACACCACTGGGCCACATCCGTAGACATGCCCGGCCAATAACACCTTTTTCTCACCAGCTCCATAGTTCGCTCAATGCCTTGGTGGCCATGCTCCTGATGTAGATAGGTCAAAACTTCTTTTCTCAAACAGGTGGGCAACACCAACTGTAGACTCTCTTCTGCACCATCTGGACGGAAAACCCTACGGTACAAAACACCTTCCCTAACCACCAGACGATCCCACTGACGCAACAGAGCTAAAGCCGACTTTGACATTTGCTGACGCTCCTCGCAGTTAGGTCGCATTTTCCGATTCCAATGCCCCAACACTCCACTAATAACTGGATCAGTTACCTGCATGAGCCCCACCTCAGACAGCGTATGCCCTGGCAAAGCGGTAATAACAGCCTGGGTTGCTTCAACTACAGTTTCTGCTTCTGGTGCCCGACGTAGCAATATAGGAATAGCGGTGCCCTGAGCCAAGACTTCCGGACCAGCAGGCTCAGCTGGAAACTGGCACGAAAGGGCGTCTGCATTCCGGTTATGTCTTTCAGGGCGATACTTGATCTCGAAATCAAAGGATGCCAGTTGTGCTGCCCACCGCTGCTCTAAGGCTCCTAATTTGGCAGAGGACAAATGGCTAAGGGGATTATTATCAGTATAAACCATGCAGTGATGCCCCAGTAAGTACTCGCGAAATTTCTCGGTCATGGCCCACTTGAGCGCCAAGAACTCCAACTTCATAGAGCTATAATTAGTCATATTGCGTTCAGTGGGACGCAAACCCCGGCTAGCATAGGCTATCGGACGGACCTTACCCCCTTGCTTCTGGGAAAGAACAGCCCCCAACCCACTATGGCTAGCATCCACCTCTAGAATAAAGGGCAAGTTAAAATCAGCATATGCAAGGACAGGAGCAGTAGTGAGCCGTCTTTTTAGCTCGTCAAAGCTATACTGACACTGCTCAGACCAGGACAACGAAAAGCTTCGCTCTAAGCCCGTCCTGGACTTTGTACCGGCCAGCTCTGCCACCAACTTATGCAGAGGTGCTGCCAACTTGGCAAACCCCTCAACAAACCTCTGATAATAACTAGTAAAGCCCAAGAATGAACGTAGCTCAGAGACAGTACCGGGACGACGCCACCGAGCATCAGCCTCAATCTTACTAGGGTCAGTCGCAACCACCTGACTCGAGATTACATGACCCAAATAACTTACCTCCTGTTTAAAGAAGAAACACTTCTCCAACTTGGCCTTTAACCCCTCTTGCTGCAACCGCCCTAACACAAGATCTAGCCGTTCCAGATGTTGAGCAACTGTGGAAGAGAAGACGACAATATCATCCAAATAAAGGAGCAACGACTGACACTGTTGGTCCCCGAAAAGTCGTTCCATCAGCCGTTGAAACGTACCCGGAGCATTACAAAGACCGAAGGGCATCCTATTCCATTCAAACAGCCCGAATGGAGTGCAAAATGCCGTTTTAGCACGATCCTCCTCAGCAACAGGAACCTGGTTATACCCGCTGGCCAAATCCATAGTGGAAAACCAACGGGCTCCAGCCAAAGCGTCTAAGGATTCTTCAATGCGGGGAAGGGGAAATGCATCTTTTCGTGTCTTGGCGTTTAATAGGCGGTAGTCCACGCACATGCGCAAAACTACCATCTTTTTTCTTAACCAACACAATTGGTGAAGCGTAAGGGCTACTACTCTCCCTTATTACCTGTGCTTCCAACAACTGATTGATGTGTGCTTTAACCACCTCATACTCAGTGGGAGGTATTCGCCTATGCCGTTGGCGAACAGGAACATCGTCCAACAAAGGGATCTGGTGAGAAATAAAGTTAACACATCCCAAGTCACCCTCATGGGACGAGAAAACTCCACGGTATTTCCGAAGCAATACCCTAACTTGGGCCTGTTCCCCATCAGACAGCGATGACAAGTCCACTACGTCAACCTGATCATACCCGGCATCGGTAGCGGTTTGAGATGCAACTGTGGCAGTCATGGCATCACCTTCTGTAACCCCTGAAGGCAGACTGACAACAAACACACTGCACAAAGTACATAGGTTAGTACATGGGTAAAGTAAAACATCACTAGTGCCGACATTAACTATTGGGATGTAACCCGTACCACGAGTCACTTTAACTAAGGCAGGCGAGGCCAATAAACCAGCTGGTAACCCAGCATCAGGGGGTTCAAACAGGACAGGCCCACAAGAGAACTGCTCAGAACAAGTTGCGGGTACCAATTTCATGGTGCCACCTGGAATGCGATGAATCTGTCCACCCCTAACTTTCATCCTCCTGCACTTAACAGGTTGACTTTCTGCATGATGGCATAATTGTAATGCTTGCATAACAGAACTATGAGCGTGAGCTACCCCAGGCAAATCAAAAAGGGCAGGGCCATGCCGCCCGAAGAGTTCCTGGTAACATTTACTCAGGACATTCATCCCTAAAACCCCAGGAGTCTGCGACCCAACACCACCCAGAGGGTCCTTAACTACTAACACCCCACAACTGGGCACCAACTTACCACACAGCTCCGCATCTAGTTCCATGTAGCCAATATAGGGAATGTCAAGTTGGCTGCACGGAGCTTCAACCACTGACAGGACTGGAGACGGTCCAGCCCCCAAGGCTCAAAGTGCTTAGAAAAAAAAGATTGAGTAACTGTAGACACCATAGACCCAGTGTCTATTAAACAAGGTACAAGTACTCCACCAATTACAACATCCAAATAAGGGCAAGACGACATTAACCTAGGCCTTGCCCCAACTTCACTTGAGCCAGCTGACTCCCCACCCAAACAGTGGCTCTGCAGTTCGGTGGGAATTAGTTTTCCGCCAGAGGATGGGGTGATGACCTTTTATCCCCACTAGATGAAGGGACCGCCAAAGGAGCAGGAGCGGGCCGACGACGAGGGGAAACCCATTTCCCATCACAATCCCGGGCAAAATGCCCTGGCCGCTGACATCTCCTACATATAACAGCACTAAGACGGGGGGGACAAGAGTGTTGTTGTGATCCATGCAGCAGAGTGACACTCTGAGAAAGCTGATTCAACTGTTCTTGTTGCCGCCTCAAAATCTCCTTTATTTCAGCTAACTCTGACCCCTGCACTTGACTACCAAGAGCCACACCTGCTGCTCCCTGTACGCCATACTGGATACCGTAAGCAGAAGGGACTGAATGGCTACGACCCCTGACACCTCCTGGCATTCCCTCCCGCTCCCAACGGATTGCTTCTGCTCGGGCTTCTAACACGGTTGTGGTTGGTTGACGCCGTACCAATTGCTTAAGCTCCCGCCGCAAGGCACCATCAATAACATGCTCAGTAAACTGGTCACGCAATAGAACATCAGCATTTACCAGTCTCTCAGGCGCAACTTGCTTAACCATTTCCATAAGGCTCATCAGGGCCAGTGAAAACTCTAATAAAGTCGCTCCCTCCTGCAGTTGCCTTGAAAAGAAAGCCTCCTGTAAAGCCACATAAGGCTGCGAACACCCATATATTTCTCTCAAAGCAGAAATTATCCTAACTGGGTCACTTCGTTCTACGTTAGGGCGGTACTTAATCTCCTCCCTTGCCTCACCTTCTAGATGGTCAAACAAAAAGAAGGCTTGATCGGTGGTCGAAAGGTGACGTGCCCGCATACAGGCCTGCACCTCTTCCACCCATTCATTCACATTTATCCCCGACCTTCCATTAAACATGGGACATTTTCTATCACGAGGCACAAAAACCAATCTCTCTGATACAGGGAGACTTGAACTAACAGAGACTGAAGTAGCCGGTGGAATAAAAGCGGGACCCTCACTAGGCCCTGGCTGTATAGCAGTTACCCTTTCCTGCCTTAACTTATCATTATCCGCCCTCAATTGTGCTACTAGATCCCTAAGCTCTTGCAGCTCTGCCTCCATGACTTATACAATAATAAACCTGGTAAGGCTCTCTGCTGTTTTGCTTCCACCACACAAATGCACCTGCAATATACAAACAAAATGTCAACTGAGCAAAAATAATCGTAAAGAAAAAACACCATACACACACACAAAAAAAGTCCACGTCTCTGCTTTGAACGAGTGGTACCTGCCGACTACGCCAAAATGTGGCGGAGCGGCACGATTGCTCAGTAATTGCAATTACCAGGATGAAGTCGACTACGCCACCCCAGGAACTCCCAGGGAACACTACCATATATATACCAAATAGGTCCACAGGTTCATTATTCCACCACAGACAGAGACATGTCTCCAAAAATAGTCGTTTATTGTACATAAAAACAGATTAAAATGTCACGACACACAGCGGACGGTTCACAGAGATTATCATCAAAACAACCCAAAACGAAAAGAACAAAACAACATGTATATTTGCTGTAGGCTAAGCACTTACCAACAGAGAGGTAAACCTCACCGCTTGCAGAGGGATGAGATCGATCACATACACACGTGCTCCACACACACCCACGAGGCAATAGGCAAATGGTAAGCAACACTAAACCTTCACGCCACACATCTGTGAATACAATTACAGCACTTCATCCCACCCCCATAAGCACTCAGCCAAAGCAGAATATTGAAAAAATATACAAAACAAAAGAATTCTGTAACCTAAAATATACAAAGAGAAATTACATAACCCCAAATTAACTTTAAATCAGGCACAACGAAAAGAACGACAAAAGAAAAATCAATAGCCCCAAAAAGAAATATAAACAAGAAATTAATAACAAAAACAAAAACACAGTAAAGTTCCCCCTTTTTAAACAAGAGAAATAAACATAATACAAACAAAGATATAAACTAATATGACACAAATTAGTTCAACAAGCTTGGGGTGCAATCCAAGCCAAAAAGCAGGGCGGGCAGCAAACAAAGGGAGCCCCAGCGCGTAGCACCGACACCAAGCTTGCAGCAATAAGGGGAGAGCAAGCAGAAAGCGCAAAAATGACAAACTTGCAAGCGTAAAAGCAGCAGAAATAACAGCGGAAGCAAAACAGCAACAGCGGAACCAAAACAGCAGAAGCCAGCACCAATTACAGCCCTGCAATGGGAGAAAAATATAAAAATTACAGTCTTTATAAAAGCACAGTAACTAAAAAACAAAAACAAAACGCCTACCGTTTATCCAGAGCAGGACACGGAAACGCCACGATTAATTTGGACACTTCCGAACATGCTAACGCTCCGCTAGCACGTCTACGCAGGTATTAATAAGCACCCGCTTCGGCAATCGTGCGCAGACCAACAATCCTGAACAATAACAAAACAAACGAACCTAATACTCCACTTCCGTCATCACACAGGTCATCTTATACTAGCTAAAATAACACCATACCTGTAGTCTGTTCCTGATGCCAGTAGCAACCACCAACACCAAGTTCACGACCCGGAAGTCACGAGGACAGAAGCCGACGGGGAGAAAATGAGCCGCAGCAGTCATTCAAACAGCGCACCCAGTGGCACCAAAAAGACTCCCTTTATAGTCCCACAGAGAGCCCTGATTGGCTCACTAACCCAATGAGCGACCCCAAAGAGACAAATGCGGCCAAAAGCATACTGCTACACAATGACAAAGGTCAAACATTTTATGTAAGTCTTCACCAGGTCTGCACACACTGTAGCTGGTATTTTGCCCCACTCCTCCATGCAGATCACTTCTAGAGCAGTGATGTTTTGAGGCTGTTACTGGGCAACACGGACTTTCAACTCCCCCCACACATTTTCTACGGGTTTGAGGTCTGGAGACTGACTAGGCCACTCCAGGACCTTTTTACTTTTTACAGAGCCACTCCTTCATTGCCCAAGTGGTGTTTTTGGGATCAATGCCATGCTGGAGGACCTAGATTATGGCTTAAAATCTCATGATACATGGCCCCGTTCATTCTTCCCTTAACACGGATCAGTCGTCCTGTCCCCTTTGCCAAAAACAGCACCAAAGCATGATTTTGCCACCCCCATCCTTCACAGTAGGTATGGTGTTATTGGGATGCAACTCAGCATCCTCCAAACACAACGAGTTGGGTTTTTACCCAAAAATTCTATTTTGGTTTCATCTGACCACATGATATTCTCCCAGTCCTCTTCTGGATCATCCATATGCTCTCTGGCAAACTTCAGATGGGCGTTGACATGTACTGGTTTAAGCAGGGGGACAAACCTGGCACTGCAGTACCTCTTGGCGTAGTGTGTTACTGATGGTAGCCTTTGTTACTTTGGTCCCAGCTCTCTGCAGGTCATTCATCAGGTCTCTCTGTGTTCTTGGATTTTTGCTCACTGTTCTCATGATCATTTTGGCCCCACAGGATGAGATCTTGCCTGGGGCTCCAGGTCGAGGGAGATTAACCAAAATGGTCTTGTATGTCTTACATTTTCTTACAATTTCTCCCACAGTTGATTTATTTACACCAACCTGCTTGCCTATTGAAGATTCACTCTTTCCAGCCTGGTGCAGGTCTACAATTTTCTTCCTGTTGTCCTTCGACAGCTCTTTGGTCTTGGCCATGGTTGAGTTTGGAGTCTGACTGTTTGAGGCTGTGGACCTATGTTGTACCTATGAAGAAAATTTGCACAATCAGTGGCTGAATAAATACTTTTTTGCCCCACTGTACAATCAAACCTTGGTATTTAAATTTTGTTTGTGTAGTAGCTCACAGCAAGAAAGGTCCTAGGCTTTATTCCAGGTGTAGTGGCCTGAGTCCTATATTTGTGAAGTCTGCACATCAACCTCAATGTCTGTGTGGGTTTAAACTGTGTACCGTGTACATTAAATTTATACTGCTTACAAAAATCATCCCCCAGTTACTCTGCACTTAATACCGTAGAATAAGAAAAAAACAGAATGTGATTTTTTAAATATATTTTTGTAAATTAATTAATTAGGACAAATTTTGCATGGACATAAGTTTTCACAGTTTTTGATCTGGGTGCCTCTCATTTCTATGAGATGTTTCTACACCTTGTTTGGAGCTTACCTTCTGTAAATTCAATTGGTTGGACATTATTTGACATGCCTGTCATTATAAGATCTCACAACTAACCATGCATATCACAGCAAAAATCAAGCCATTGGGATGAAAAAACTTCCTGTTTCAGTGCAACCTTGTGTTTATTGTTAACAACAACAAATAGACCAAAATAACCAAACTTCTGGTGTCCAATTTCCAAATATTGTATAAGGTATTTCCCTACCCACTATCCAAACTGTGTTTATGACAGA
>JAUZSU010000776.1:35875-49987 GCA_034780255.1 Parotocinclus maculicauda
TTGTGTTCTATTCTGAATAAAATATTAGATGTTGGCACCTCCACATCATTGCATTCAGTTTTTATTCACAATTTGTTCAGTGTCCCAACTTTTTTAAAATCCGGTTTGAATTTTTTTTTATGCATCTACTCAGCAGGTTCAAAAATTATTTCGAGATAATAAGGCATGAGAATGAGGAAGATAGTCGCACAGCATACAGGTAGCCAACGTTTGAATTGAGCAAGAAATGTCAAAATGTTTCATATATGAAAACAAAATATACCATAATTTTTCTGAGCAGAAAAAACTAGCCCAAATCTGGACTAATTATCCCTGTCTTCAGTGTAAATAGCTAGAGAGATTTTCTTTCAGCACTCAATATATTTTGCATGTAATTTCTGTATAGTTAGTTTAAATAGCATATAGACATTTTTTTCAGTTTTTTAGGTCAAAACCTGCAAGCATGTCTGTGAATATCAATAAATAGACCAACAGCAGAGGCATTACCGTATACACAGGCATTGGGACTAATCTTTGATCTCTTTTGATAAGATGAAGTGCTTACATAAACTGCAGTATTTGCCTTTGTTCTTAATTGTTCTCCCTCTTTGTTCTTAATCTTGTCTTACTTGTCTCTTGTGGATAGATGGAGGTGAGGATTGTAAGGTGGATCTGTGGAATTAATTATGTTAAATTAATAAGCCAAAAGTAACAACAGGTTTTACAAGTAGAAAGATAGAAACTCCACTGGTTTGTCACATGTAGTAGACATGTTTGTGCTTTTTCTGCTGACTATCACCACTAGTACAGTAGTGTGCAAAAGACCATCATTATTTTATATATATATCGTTGTTTTAGTAATGAAATAATGGCGATATATAATTATTTCTCAGACTTGTTATTACAACCCCAAATCAGAGAAAGTTGTGACAGAATGGTATATACAGTGGGGCAAGAAAAGTATTTAGTCAGCCACTCATTGTGCAAGTTCTCCTACTTAGAAAGATGAGATCTGATCACACTGTAGCTGTTATTTTTGGTCATTCCTCCATGCAGATCTCCTCTAGAGCAGTGATGTTTTGGGAATGTCGCTGAGCAACACGGACTTTTAACTCGCTCCACAAATTTTCTATGGGGTTTAGTTCTGGAGGCTGACTAGGACACTCCAGGACCTGGAAATGTTTTTTTTATGGAGCTACTCCTTCATTGCCCGAGTGATTCCTTTGGGAATCATTGTGATGCTGTAAGACCGAGCCACGTTCCATCTTCAATACTCTCACTGATGGAAAAAGTTTTTGGCTTAAAATATCACGATACATGGCCCCGTTCATTCTTCTCTTAACACGGATCAGTCGTCCTGTCCTTTTTGCAGAAACAGCCCCAAAGTATGATGTTTCCACCCCCCATGCTTCACGGTAGATATGGTGTTCTTGGGATTCTTGGGAACACGACGAGTTGAGTTTTAACCAAAAAGTTCTATTTTGGTTTCATTTGGCCACAACACATTCTCCCAATTCTCTCCTGGATCATCCATATGCTCTCTGGCAAACTTCAGACGGGCCCGGACATGTACTGGATTAAGCAGGGGGACACGCCTGGCACTGTAGAATTTAAGTCCCTCTCGGCGTAGTGACTTACTGATGGTAGCCTTTGTTACTTTGGTCTCAGCTTTCTGCAGGTTATTCATCAGGTCCCTGAGAGTAGTTCTGGGATTTTTGCTCACTGTTCTCATGATCATTTTGACCCCACAGGAAGAGATCTTGCGTTTGGCCCTAGATCGAGTAAGATTATCAATGATCTTGTATGTCTTCCATTTTCTTACAGTTGCTCCTACAGTTAATTTATTTACACAAACCTGCTTGCCTATTGTAGATTCACTCTTCCCAGCCTGGTGCAGGTCTACAATTTTCTTTCTGGTGTCCTTCGACAGCTCTTGGTCTTGGCCATGGTTGAGTTTAGAGGTTGACTGTTTGAGGCTGTGGACAGGTGTCTTTTATACGCATAACGAGGTCAAACAGGTACATTAATACAGGTAACGAGTGGAGGACAGAACAGCTTCTTAAAGAAGAAGTTACAGGTCTGTAAGAGCCAGAAATCTTGCTTGTTTGAGGGTGACCAAATACTTATTTTCCTCCATAATTTACAAATAAATTATTTAAAAATCCTACAATGTGATTTCCGGGAGTTTCTCATTTTGTCTCACAAGTAAGAGAACTTGCATCAGTGGCTGACTTAATATTTTTTTGCCTTACTGTTTATGTATATATATAATTATATATATAATTCTCCACATATTCTCTATTGGGGACAGGTCAGGACTGCAGGCATGTCAGTCCAATATCCATACCATTGTTTTCTTCCATGCATTGTTATGAGTGCAACATTAAAATTGGCTTACATTGTCTTTCTGTTGCTTCTTTTCATCTTTGGCCCTAGGCACATGGTGTCTGTTTTGTAGTCGGCAATTTTTTATATACGCTTATTATACCATTACTAAAACAACAAATCTAATGGTAGCCTAACAATTTTTCACAGTACTGAATATTTCAGATCTGATTATCCAGAAAAGTGTTTATTCAGATTTTCATTCACTGCTCATAAAAGTATGGAACACTTTGAAAACACATTAAAAATCATGCAGATTACTGATATGGGCTGATTAATGTGTTAGAGACAAAAGGATGCCACACTGTTTGATGGAAATGAAAATTAGCACCCTACAAAGGGTAAAATTCAAAGACACCAAAAATTAAAGCAAAATAAATTATGCTAGCCAGTCCATTTAGCAAATCAAAATGCTACTCAGTATTTTGTATGGTCTCTAAGTGCTTTGTATGCATGATTTACATCTTCAAAAACTAGTGAAAAATCAGCCAGAATAGACAAGGAGAGACAAAATGTCAATGACCTCCAACATTAATGTTTTGGGTTTCGTCTTATTGTTGTTCCTTTAGTGCACATGTTGTTAATTTTATCAACACCAAAGTAGCTGAAATTAATTAACAACCCCCCAAACACACACACACACACACACACACACACACACAGACTACAAGTCTCCACGGATAAAAGTGTGGAGAAGATGACAGTATGGGGGTCAGGACATCGCCACATTTACAATTAGATTCACATTCATGTCAACAAACTGTTTTTTTATTTAACCACAAACTTAAATCATCAAAGAACACTTCAAGAGAAAGTCATGGAATACTGAAACATTTGAGCAACTAAAGTTTCCCAGACTGGCTAAATTTGTTCATTTTCACCAATCCACCATCAGGAACCCTTAACAACAATGGTGTGCATGTTAATGTTACATGGAGAAAAGCCACTTATCTCACAATAGAACACTAAGTTCCCACATAAGAACCTTTTCCCATCTGTGAATTGTTGTGGTTGTATCTTGTTTTGGGCATATTATGCTGCATCTGGGCTAGGACTGCTTCCCATCCTTGATGGAACAATGAATTATTATAGTTTATATTAAATGTGCTTTTAAACATTCCAAAACAAATACAACATTAAACAACTAATTCTGACACTCATCTGCTGCCTACATTACATTCAAAATACTATCCCATATGTCCTCATCGGCTCCCAGCCCAGCCCTGCATTTCAATAACATTTGGCAGTATAATTATTCAGTTTCTTTAATACTTTAATGTGAAGTGATTGGGTTCAAGCCCTCATTCCCAATGCTCAGTTTCTTTGCCATCTGTATTGTTTCTGCTCTCTGACCAAGACTAATATGATATTTTCAGTCAAAACTTTCCATCTTATTTATCTTTCACTCAAACCTGCAAAGTGTCTCTAAGGTAAGACACTTCAATTAAAACTTTAAGAAATATGTTACCCACCAACTAAGTTACATGATAGACTATTTTCACAAATACAAGGGGTACGGAAAGTATTCAGACACCTTTAAAAGTATCACTCTTTGTTTCATTGCAGCCATTTGCTAAAATCAAATGTACACTCAGCATTCCATCTTGACAGAAAAACAGACATGTAGATTTTTTATTTTTTTAAATATCACATGGTCATAAGTATTCAGACCCTTTGCTCAGTATTTAGTAGAAGCACCTTTTGAACTAGTACAGCCATGAGTCTTCTTGGGAATGATGCAACAAGTTTTTCACACCTTGATTTGGGGATTCTCTGCCATTCTTCCTTGCAGATCCTTTCCAGTTCCATCAGGTTGGATGGTGAACGTTGGTAGACAGCCATTTTCAGGTCTCTTTAGAGATGCTCAATTGGGTTTAGGTTAGGGCTCTGGCTGGGCCAGTCAAGAACAGTCACAGAGTTGTTCTGAAGCCACTCCTTTGTTATTTTATCTGTCGGCTTAGGGTCATTGTCTTGTTGGAAGGTGAACCTTTGGCCCAGTCTGAGGTCCTGAGCACTCTGGTAGAGGTTTTCTTCCAGGATATGTATGTACTTTGTTGCATCCATCTTTCCTTCAATTGCAACCAGTTTTCCTGTCCCTGCAGCTAAAAAACATCCCCATAGCATTTGTGTAAAAAGTGGTTCAAAGTGGTTCAAAGTGACTCAGACCAGGTCTGATTGAGCGAGGTTTGTTTGTCACTTTGACCTGTAGTGTGAACGTAGTCTAATTTAAACTGTTCTGTGTGTTACAGGCTCTCACTTGGTGATTAGTCTGACCACAAACGAGTGCGTCTACTTGAATAGAAACACCCAGAAGGTTCGCAGCCTCTCTCGCTGGAGGGGCCACCTAATCGAGAGCGTGGGCTGGAACAAGCAGTTTGGCACTGAGGTTAACACCGGGCCGTTTCTTGTCGGGACAAGCCAAGGCATTATTTTTGAGGCAGAAATCTCTGCTTCGGAGGGGACTCTTTTTAATACAAACCCTGACCAGTACTTCAGGCAGGTTCATTCTTTGGAAGAGGATGGCAAGCCAGCGCCGGTCTGCTGCCTTGAGATCGAGCGCGGGATCGAGTCCAAGTACTTCATTATCGCCACGACTCGCAAGCGCCTCTTTCAGTTTGTAGGCAAGTTGGCTGAGGGTTCTGAGCAGCAGGGCTTCAGCTCCATCTTTGCTCAGAATCAGGATCAGTTACCAAGCTTTCGGGAGTTTCCTGTTAATATGGGATACAGCGAGATTGCTTTCTACACCTCGAAGCTCCGCTCGTCCCCCAAGGCCTTCGCTTGGATGATGGGCAACGGGGTTTTTTATGGCCAGTTAGACTACGTACGGCCTGATTCTCTGCTTAGCGAGGTTAAGGTGTGGGAATACACGTCCGAAATCGACTTCAGCTACAACAAACCTATCTCCATTGTACTTACCCAGTTTCATTTCCTGCTCCTGCTACCTGATCGAGTCAAGGCCATCTGCACTTTAAATGGGGAAGTAGTCTATGAAGACGTGTTCCCTGATAAGTATGGCCAACTTAAAAAGATGATCAAAGACCCCATCGGCGGGATGGTATGGATTTACACAGAGAAAGCTGTCTTCCGGTATCACATTCAGATAGAGTCAAGAGACGTCTGGCAAATGTACATGAACATGAAGAAGTTTGACTTGGCCAAAGAGTATTGCAAGGATCGACCCGAGTGCAAGGACATGGTTTTGGCCAAAGAAGCTGAGCACTGCTTCCAGAACAAACGTTACCTAGAGAGCGCTAAGTGCTATGCTCTGACTCAGAACTACTTTGAGGAGATTGCATTGAAGTTCATTGAGGCCAAGCAGGAAGAGGCCCTGAAGGAATTTCTACTCAAGAAGCTGGACATCCTAAACCCCAGTGAGAAGACCCAGATCACCCTGCTGGTCACCTGGCTAACTGAGCTGTACCTGAACCGGATTGGCCAGTTAGAGGAGGACATCAACAAGACATCGGTGTTCATTCAAATTCGGGATGAGTTCCGTCGTTTCCTGAGCAACACCAAACTCAAGAACGTTTTCTTCAACAACCGCAGTACCATCTACGATCTGCTGGCAAGCCATGGCAACGTGGACGACATGGTCTACTTCTCGGTTATAATGCAGGACTACGAGAGGGTCATCTCGCACCACTGCCAGCATGATAACTACAGCGCTGCGCTAGAGGTCCTCTCCAAACACTGCGACGAAAAGCTCTTTTACAAGTTCTCCCCGGTCCTCATGCAACACATTCCCAAGCAGGTGGTGGACGCCTGGGTCCAAATGGGGAAACGACTCGATCCGAAGCAGCTCATCCCGGCGCTGGTGAACTACAGTCAGATAGGCAGCGTGCAGCAGATCAACGAGACCATCCGCTACATGGAGTTCTGCGTTTATGAGCTGTGCGTGAAAGACGAGGCCATCCACAATTACCTGCTCTCGCTGTACGCCAAATGTAAGCCTGACTCTCTGCTGTGGTATCTCGAGCAGGCTGGGACGTGCGCCTCGGACATCCACTATGACCTGAAATATGCCTTACGCCTTTGTGCTGAACATGGTTACCTGCAAGCGTGTGTTCAGGTCTACAAGATCATGGAGCTCTATGAAGAAGCTGTGGATTTGGCCTTAAAGGTAAACTTCGTAATATTGAGTGTGGTTACATACACATAATCTGATAACTGCAGAAAAGCTCAGGGTTTACATGGCACTATAAGTGAGTATCTGATTTCTGCTTTGCAAGCACAATTCTTTAATAATTAAATAGTAAAATTTGTGTACAATAAAATGGTGTCAATTTTAAGCATGTAAATTTTACTTGTCATTTTGCAGACCCAATTATCCATAGCCAAATATAATTGATACAATTTTACAATCCAGTCAATTGTGGGTTAAGGGCCTTGATCAAGGACCCAACAGTGGCAGCTTGGCAGAGGTGGGATTTGAACCCTGGACCTTCTGGTCCATAGTCCTGTCCCTTAACCTGTAGTAACAGTTATATCATTCAGATTTAATTAATGGTTTCCTGTTTATTTGATCAATGTTTTTTCCTTTTCAGAGTACATTGAGACATTAAGTTGCGTACATATCAGTAAAAACTAGAAACTTATCAAAAACCTTTGACCGCTAAGTGTGTTTTAGAACATAAATGTTCCTAATATTGTGTGCTATGTTTGCACTCATTAAGGTTGATGTCGATTTGGCCAAGTCATGTGCTGATCTACCAGAGGATGATGAAGAGCTGAGGAAGAAGCTGTGGCTGAAAATCGCTCGGCACGTGGTACAGGAGGAGAAGGATGTAAAGAAGGCCATGAACTGCCTCTCGAGTTGTAATCTGCTGAAGATCGAGGACATTTTGCCCTTCTTTCCGGACTTTGTCACGATCGACCACTTCAAGGAGGCCATCTGCATCTCACTGGAGGAGTACAACCAGCACATCGAGGAGCTCAAGCAGGAGATGGAGGAGGCCACGGAGAGTGCCAAGCGCATCCGCGAGGACATCCAGGAGATGAGAAACAAGTACGGTGTGGTGGAGTCTCAGGAGAAGTGCGCCGCTTGCGACTTCCCCTTACTCAACCGGCCCTTCTACCTCTTCCTATGCGGACACATGTTCCATTACGACTGCCTCTTCCAGGAAGTCTCGCCTCACCTTTCAGCCTACAAGCAGAACAAGCTGGACGAGCTCCAGAAAAAGCTTGCAGCCACCACTCAGACAACCAAATCCCGCAACAAACCTAAGGAGGAGGACACGGTCAGCCTGGGGAAAGGCCAGGGTAGCCGAGAGCAGCTCAAAACTGACATCGATGACATCGTGGCTTCGGAGTGTGCTTACTGCGGCGAGCTGATGATCAAATCTATCGATAAGCCTTTTATTGATCCACAGAAGTTTGAGCAGGAGATGTCCAGCTGGCTCTAAAGTGCTTTCAACAAAGCACTTGGATTGTACTGTGAAATAATCTGAATACTAATCAATAATAATAATAATAATACAGGTAGTGCGTCTGCTCCCAGTGTGTTGCAACCAGGGCTTGAATTGAAATGAGCGGCTAATGAGCTCAGGCAGAATTTGGTGTTGCTTCATATAAATAGTGTTATATGGAACTGTTGTTTTTTTTTCCCGTCAGCCACCAGATCCAGTTTTTTGGGGCAAAAAATACAACGTCGTTTTGGATTTATTTACAGGTAGTCCCTTATTTATGATGGGGATGTGACAAATTCATTATGTTAAATTAATCAAATACCTAGGTGTTTAATATGTACTGAATATATCATAACATAATGTACCTTAAACATTGTTTAAACGCGGACATTAACCTTAAGTTGGGAAAAACGCAAACGGAAAAATAACGTAAAGCTCATTTTATAATAGTATTGAATATATCATGTAATTTATTGAATAAAAAACAGAAACAATATTTGTTGCAACCCTGGCTTTTCTTCACTGTTTCCCAGAGCTCATCACTCCCGCCATGTAACTCCCTACGTTATGCATTCTCGTGCAACATTTCCGTGCGATACGTAATTCAGCTCATATTTCCACGTGCAAGATGTTAATCCAACCTGTAAACTGCCTGTATTGCCTAAACTGTGCCTAACTAGAGCTTTTGTGTATTAAAAGTCTGTGAGAATAAAATGTATTTTACATTTACAGAATTTAGCAGACTCCTATATCCAGAATAACTGTTTTGAGTACTTCTTAAGTCATTACATATTGGTATGGTGGTAAACCACCAAATGGTCTAAATATTTTATTTTAATACCAATTAACTAAGCATCATTTAAACTTCACAGCCTACCGGAGTATTGTTGTTGACCACGTACATCCATTTGAACTCCAATCTTGCTGAGCTTTAGATTCTTACCCTTTTCACCTTGTTTCTTTTCTAAAAAAAAAAAGGGTTTCTTGGCTGCTACCCTTTCAAAAAGACCATTTCTGATCAGGGTTGACTGCCAGATGCTGCAATTGCTCAATTGTAAGGAGAGATCATACTAAATATTTACAAAGGCAGCCTATAGAAGCTGTTTTTTTGGAATCATTATTTTATATATATGTCTTTCAGTTGTCCTATGTTTTCACATTGGTTCTATTCTAATAAAGAGACCAAGCAATGCTCATATATGGTCATTATAACATTGCAAAAAAGTGTAAAAATCTAATGGTGGTTTAACATTTGCATAGGCTATAAGTAAGTGGACACCATCTATTAGCTTTTTCAGCAACACTGTTTGCTAACGGGTGCATCAAATCAAGCATACAAACATGATCTCCAAGCAAACACGACCTAAAATGGGTCATACTGAAGGCTTAGTTACTGTCGACATGGCATCAGGAGCAACAATTAAATGTTACTAAATGTGTGTGTGCTGAGTTAAAATTTTCATCTTACATTTACATTTGCAGTATTTAGCAGACGCCCTTATCCAGAGCGACTTACAAAAGTGCTTTAAGACATCAGTAACATCATCCATTCTTAATAATAAGGAATCTAAACAAGAATACACTTCTGAAACTGTAAAGGTTGTGGGTATTTTTTTTTTTATTTTTTTTTTTTTAAAGAGAAAGAAAGACAAGAATGGCGTTGTGATATGGGAATATGCCTACAGGTGTGTTTGGATGTGTACGTAGGGTAGAGCAGGTGGGAAGGATGACCACCCACACCAACACCCTCACACACACTCGCTCTGTGGCATGCTTGTAAAGATCCCACTGAGTGTGTCACTTGCAGCTGCCACTGTTTACGGGCGGTGATTTACACAACGCAGTTGTCTAGACACACTTACCCCCGCTCGTCCTGAGAGGTCACACACCGGGGAGAGATGGTGGTGCGGCAGCAGCAGGTCCGTCGAGCTGTACGGTAAAGTCTGCAAACTCAGCACTCTGTAGCCGAGAGGAGACTGAAGCATGGCTGCACATTTCTCCACAGGCGTTTACCAGCTCAGCATGGAGTGGATCCGTCCTTTATTACCCCTCCTCTGATTTATAGGGTCAGGTGGAGAGCTTATAGGAGCATTGCTTTTGGAAGTAATACTCGCTCTGTCAAGAACGGAAGGTCACAGACTAGCATTTAGTGCAGATGCAAATAAAAAAACATCATAAAAGGAAATCCTGCATTCAAAGCTTCCTCTCTTTGACAGAAAATAAACCTCCTGGGGAGGCGTCATCATCTCAGGTGACGTTCTCAGGTGGCGTAGGAGGAAGTGGACGTACAATGACTTAATAAAAAAATATAAAATGGGGTCAATTTTTGGGTCTTGGTCCTCCCAAGGTTTCTTCCTTATCATGTCTAGGGAGTTTTTTCCTGGACACTTTCGAGCTGCTTCGAGACGATGCTCTTGACTTGACTGGACATGACTTCCGGTTCCGGGCAGCATGGAGTAGGTCTCAGAGGACGCGTGCTCCGCAGAGCAAAGTTGTTTTTTTTTGCCCATGGTGCACTCCTAACCTGTATTTTTTTCGTGGCTGATACTTGGTTTCAGTTTTCTTACCCGTTTTGTCGTTCTGTATTTCGTCGACATGCCGCCCAAAGCAAGTAAAAGTTCGGCTTCCACTCAGCCCCTCATAGGCCCAGCATTCGCTGCTGCCTCCTCGGTCTCGAGTGAGACGCCACCTTCGAAAGGTACAGCTACTTCCACCGTTCTCGCTAAAGAGCTTGCAGCTTTGAAGACGGACATAATACAAGCAGTAACTTCGGAGCTTACGCGCGCGCTTACTGCAGAGTTCCACGTTATCTCCAGACTTCCAAACTTCAGACGGAACTCCAGGAGATGAAATCCGACTTGACTGGACATAACTGATTAGAAGGGGCGTCTGCATACTTTTTGCCATATAGTGTTTTAGGAGATAGTGTTTGATAGTGTTTGATTTGTGCCCAGTCTCACAGCTCTTATGAGATTTTGAATAGGTGCAATAGATTTTGACAGCATGGCTGGTCGTCCACATTCCCAGACAGTTTTGCTGCCCTGCACTCATACCGTGTCTGAAACAGCTGATTCACACAATGCAACAAACTAACCGTTTTAAATTGGCCAGTTTGTATATCTAGTTTGTACAGTCATCAATAGAATAATGGAATAATCCTGCTCTAGGGCTGACGTGTTATGTGTTTCAGTAGTCACTACACAACAGTAAGTTCATTTGTGATTTGCAATTTGTGTCCTTAAAGGTATTATGGATCTAAATCTGTATGAATTTGAGGCATAAATATAATATAAGCAGTGACAAAACGTAGGTTCAAATGGACAACACGGAAAAAACGTTATATTTATGTTGATCATTTCGGCCACAAATACGCAAATGCGTGTTCGAGTCTTGCCACTGCCTTCCGGATGGATTGGGGATCAGGTATCTGCACGTCATGTGATGGACTGTCATGCTGTCCAGGGGCACGAATGTGCCTGTGCACTGTATTCTTCAAAATGGGTGCCAGACCCAGAAAGATTCCTTACAAAATGTGAAAAAGCCGAAATTATTCCGTTTTTTGGAAGGCCATTAACAGTGGTTGCATTCTCTGAGACTGGGGTGACCAAGCGGTTTAGGTACTGGACTAAAGACCAGAAACGTCCAAGGTTCAAACCCCACCTCTGTAAAGCTCCTGCTGTTGGGTCCTACCACTGGATATGGGTGTCTTCTGATGAAAACATGTAATTCTTTGTTGAAATATCTCCAAAAAAGGTTCTGCTCTTTTTTCTAAGGTAATATTGCCCAACACACCCAACAGGACCTGAAGATCTTTAACGTCAGCTAATGCCTGACATTAAAAATGAATAGGGATCACTAAAAGCATGCTTAAAATTGGATCTGCTTACACATCCAGTAATTATACACTAATTTAATATTTACTAAATAATTGATCCTTGTGAACACCTTAATGAAAAGAAATCGCACATAGAAGATCCTCCGTTTAAGTTTCTATTTGAGAAAAAGTGGCAGAAGTGCTTGCTTTGAAATGTGTTTTAGTATTTAAACTTGTTTCCTCTATGAAGCCAAAGCAGAAATGCTCAGAGAACACAAGTAGAGCTGTGAGAGTGGAGACAGGGCCATAGTGTGGACTCTAATTCAGGCTTTCTCTCTCATGGTCTACCCAGGACAGCCTGCACCTGCTGGATGCCAGTGGGGTGCTGCGTGTCCCACTCTATACAGCCTGGCTGGAGCTCACCCATAAGGAGGTACAGTGCCCTAGTCTAGATCTAGCTCTGTGGTGGTGGTACTGCTGTACTCTGGCTCTGTCCGTCTGCCACACACACTGCCCCTGATAGTCCACAGCGCTTATCACGTTAGATATGAGCTGCCTGATTAGGTCTGCCAGGGACAAAGAGGCCAAAAGGTCAAAGAAATGGATAATAATAGTAGAGCTTCAGCTGAACAGGGTGTTTGCTTTAGTGCTGGTGTGGCACAGAGACTCTGGGCTATAGAATACGATCTAATGAAGTAAAGCTGGTGAGGTGGTGAGAGAGAATACAACAAGTGGAAGAACATAAAGAGTTGAATTTATTGCACAGTTTCCAGCTATAAGAAGTTCACAAGTTAAGGAAACTTTGTTTAAATGTGTTTTCCACTACAGTACGGTTTCATTTATGGCCGGATCTGTTCAGTAAGAATAACAGGTAAGCCCATGGCAAGCTTTCGGGGCTGATGATGTGGCTGATTGTTAATATTATAGATTATAAATGTGTTGTGTTTGTCTGGCCAGAAATTTGATTTATGAGTAAGAGATATCTGAGGAAAATGAAAATAAGGGGATCTTTTATTATTATATGTATTATAATACATAATTGTAAAAGCAGTAGAGTAAATGCTTTGTTAAGAATGCAGTGTGGTCCATAAGTCTGGTGAAATTGTGTATTTGGATCTTTGTTGATGATTCATAGCAGAAGGGGAAAGTCCCAAAACACACCTCAAAGCTTTGCAGCAACTACTTGAAGACCAAAAAAGACAGAACAGCACTGACTGTCACTGACCATCCGGCACAAGCATTCATGGGGGCACTTATAGACAGAAACTAAGCATCCAGTAACATCTCAAGACGTTCTTTGAAATCTTGTTACATATTGCTGGATAACATGGATCTTTAGATTAAAAAAATAGATTTTTTTTACTCCAGTTGTCATGCTGATTATTTGATTTGTTATTGACATTTAATAATACAACAGGCTAGCTTGTCCACAGTGAGTTACCACTGATAAATTCTTACAATACAAGCAGTTGTAAGTTAAGGGTCTTGCTTAAGGTGGAATTTGAACCCTGGAGGTGGAATATTGTCCATAGTCCAATACCTTAACCACTAGGCCACCACAGCTCCCAGTGTAAAAATGTTATATTAACTGGAAGCTTTGTACCAGTGGGCTCAGACCTTCGGCTCCCAGTGTACAGATACACGTATTGTAAATAACTGTTTTAGTATGTCTTTAGGAATCATTGTGAGAGTTTGTATTTGAGTCTTTATGTTTTTACTGCAATTCATGAAAAACAAATAGTTTACAGTAGCAAAACGGTTTCACTTTGCCATGTGAAACACTGAAGCTTGTCTAGGTAATACCATTTTAAAGTACAGGGGAACATCAAATTTCAAACATTTTTTCATTTACACAATTCAGACACTGAATTTAAAAAAAATCCCCGGATTTGAACAAAAAATCTGACTTTGATTATCAGTTAAACCCTAATTCTGAGGTTCCAATCTACTAGTTTGATATAAAGTACTCATTAAAGGACGTGAGGGAGAAGTAGAAACAGTCTACACAGGGTCACACATTTGCTGTACCTAACAGGTACATGAGCTGCAGCCAGCTGCCCTGAACCATCGCTCGCTGACATGTCCCATAATCAGATCTTGTCAGGTGACCAGTGGAACAATCAACACTAATAATGGCTTGGTATATAACCTTCCCCCGACCCCCACCTTAATGAGAAAATCCGCTGTTGAGATGCAGAGTTTGCCTTTACGTATCAGTCATAGATGGAGACCAGAGCTGATGAGAGAAACGGACAGATTTGGAACTAAACACCCCTGATAGGAAGGAAGCATGAACTCATATCACGCAGAGCAGCTGTACAGTGTGATGGTGCTGAGAATCAGACAGAAATCTCACTGCCGAAAGACATGGTGCGGATATTTTTAGGAGAGGAATATGAATGTATGCATTTTGGCTGGCTGAGAGATCAATACGATACCAGTATGGCCAGTAATATATATATATATTAGGGGTGTCACGATTCTCTAAATCCTCGATTCGATTTTATTTCTGATTTCAGGGTCACGATT
>JAUZSU010000776.1:50087-62660 GCA_034780255.1 Parotocinclus maculicauda
AACTATCTTGTAAAGCGACCTTGAGCACTGTTAAAGGCGCTATATAAATGTCACTTATTATTATTATTATTATTATTCATCCAGGATCTTTAGAAGAACAGTTTGTCTGTCTTATCTGTGCAAAAAACTAAACTGGGTAGCAGCAAAAAAAATTTGCTACAAAGCATTACTTTTTGCACTGCTGTCCACTAATGATCACACGCACGCGCACAAGCACGATTAAGCATATGATGTCTCCTAGGTGGTTTACTGGTGACTGCTCCTTCAGCAAAAGGTCTTTGGGCAGTGAGAGAATTTCTCCTTTAAGGGACTGTCATTGTTATTAGGAGAGAAATTAGTTTGCTAAATATGTTCTGTTGCTAATTACTTAAAAAAAAAACATGGAAGATATTATTGGTTATTAGTGGTGTGATGGAATGAAAAGACCAAGCTCAGTTTGCTTTGTATGTTTGTTTATTTGCCAGTTTTATGTTGGTGGAAATGTCCTCTAAAATGACGAGCTCGAATATCGCCCATGCCAGAAAGACTGTACAGCAGTTACGAGTATATGCCAGTATCGAGAGGATCAAGGTGAGTTACGTGTTCATGCACAAAATGCGAAATTCTCTAGCAAATTTGCAAGCATAAGTAGAGTAGTTAGTACAAAACATGAGAGAGAACATATTTATGGCAGGTAAAGACTTATGTATTTGTATCATAATTGTTAAGATTTCACTTTTCTAAAATTTCAAACTGTTACCTTGCCTCCTGTTTTCTGATCTTGTTCAGGTCTCCAAAGCTTCAGCAGACCTCGTGCGTTACTGCAACGAACACGCCAACTTCGACCCCCTGCTCATGGGCATCCCGGCTTCAGAAAACCCATTTAAGGACAAAAAGTCCTGCAATATACTGTAGGGGTTCATGTTACCTTCCCTGTTATTTAATGAATTCTGTTCAGCACTGCCGTGTGTCCTGATCTCGGTTACTAAACCTGTGCAATGATCCATTTTAGAAAATGTCCTGTTTGTAAAAACTGTTTTATCACAATGTACTATAATATTTTTTTTTTTTACAAATGATGTTAAAAAAAGTTGGGTATAGGCACATAAGGAAGTCATCTAATTATTAACATCTGGGCTAATTAATAAAAATGAAAACAACCCCTGGACCTTGGAGCAGTGGAGGAAAAGGGTCAGGACCATGTGATGGAACCAGGATGCACTGTGGGAAGAAGAGCCGGTGTGGGGTAGTGCGTTGCGTTGAGTAATTTTTTTTAATGGGAAATTAGCCAAAATTGTTACAGACCAGCATTAAGGTTTTAGCTGCTCTGTGCATGGCTATTATTTGGTTTCATGATTCTGTGACTGTCTTATACAAAATAATAAATAAAGTGAATTCCGTTTCTCTCCGTTTTCCATAGATAATTAATACGTGAACAGCTGAACTATTTGCAGCTGTTCTACATGATTACGTATAAATAAAAATTTGGGATTGCTGCAAAACTCTGCATGAAGTTCTCAAGCAGATACTATATATAAATGATTACAGGTGTGCTCTGACTAGACGATGGGTTTTACCACAAATGGGAGTACAAGAAGCCCCGCTGTCCTAAAAAAGGTTCTGAGAAGTCAAACAGGGGTACTAGAGCCTCCTTTAAATTGTACAGTTTTCCCCAATAAACTTAACCATTGACTCTAAAATTGTTCATAACTTAATAATTAAATAATTTAAATCATATTGTTTTTCAACCCTTAGTTTTTTTTTGTTACACAGACACACAGCGTTAAGTTGCTGGAGCCCTTAATATTTTAAACTGTTTAAACTGAAACACTGGCTTAAACACAGGACCCTCTCTTAGGCATGGCCTGGAGTGGACACCAACCTCTCATAGCACATGGTAGGGGGTGTTGTTGCAGCAAAGGGAGACCAGCTCCCCCTCCCTCAGACGGACAGTAACTCAGATAGCCACAGTGGTGGACTAGTATGTTAGAATGCTGTGCCTCCTATGATATCTGCCAGTTAAAAAATATCTAGAAGGATCAAGCTTTAATATTGACTCTCATAACAGCTTCTGTGTAGTTATTACCTGTTTAAATGCAGCAGGTATCTAAATCAAACTCCTTTTAAAAAGAGAAACACTGGGATAAAAACAGCAAATACTAATTTATTATTAAGATTTATTATAAGATGCCATTATTAAGCGCATATATACACATTTGGTGTTAAAAAAAATAAATACAATTTAAAAAAGACACTATACAGTGTTGCCAATAAGTATTTAGTCAGCCACTGATTGTGCAAGCACTGATTGTGCACAGACTTTCAACTCCCTCCACAAATTTTCCATGGGGTTAAAGTATAGAGACTGGTTAGGCCACTCCAGGACCTTGAAATGCTTTTTAGAGGAGCCACTCCTTCATTGCCCGGGCGGTGTGTTTGAGATCATTGTCATGCTGACAGAACCATCCACTTTTCATCTTCAATGCTCTCACTGATGGAAGGAGGTTTTGGCTTAAAATCCCACTATACATGGCTCTGTTCATTCTTCCCTTAACACCGATCAGTCGTCCTGTCCCCTTTTCAGAAAAACAGCCTCAAAGCATGCTGTTTCCACCCCCATGCTTCACAGTGGCTTAAGCAGGAGGACACGCCTGGCACTGCAGGATTTGAGTCCCTCTTGGCTTAGTGTGTTACTGATGGTAGCTTTTGTTACTTTGGTCATGAGGGCCCTCATCAGAGCCCCCCCATGTAGTTTTGGGATTTTTGCTCACCGTTCTCATGATAATTTTAACCCTAAGGGATGAGATCCTCAGATTGAGCGAGATTATCAATGGTCTTGCATGTCTTCCATTTTCTTACAATTTCTCCCACAGTTGATTTATTCACACCAACCTGTTTACCTATTTTATAATCACTCTTCCCAGCCTGGTGCAGGTCTACAATTTTCTTCCTGTCTTCCACAGCTCTTTGGTCTTGGCCATGGTTGCGTTTGGAGTCTGACTGTTTGAGGCTGTGGACAGGTGTCTTTTATACAGATAACGAGGTCAAACAGGTGTCATTAATACAGGTAACGAGTGGAGGACAGAAGAGCTTCTTAGAAAAGTTGTTACAGGTCTGTGAGAACCAGAAATCATGCTTGTTTGTGGGTGACCAAATACTTATTTTCTACCATAACTTATAAATTCTTTTAAAAATCTAGTGTGATTTCCTGGTTTTTATTTCATTTTGGCTCTCATAGTTGAAGTGTACCTATGATGAAAATTACAGACCTTTCTCCTTGTAAGTAGAATAACGTGCACAATCAGTGGCTGACTGAATACTTTCTGGCGACACTGTACATTTGTACATCCATTGTGATGCTTATATTTTATATCCACCTGGATCCAGAACGTGCTACCCTAAAAACATTAATTCCATTTAACATTTCTATTGCAGGTTTTCACAGGTTTGGTTTATACAGAATGACCACAGGATGTAGTAGTTTGGATATTGCGGATTGCTTGACTTGTCTCAGTATATAGATGTGATTAGAATAATAGAGAAAAGGTTGAATGGGGGGGGGAGGGTCTCTACAATGAAAAAGAAGGCCAAGTACGCTGTTGGGTCACCATGCTGGTTCCAGTGGTATCCTGTGGCACATTTGCCTACATATATTGCAGCTGGGCCTGTGGATCTTGCATACCTGTAGGTTTCTGAAGCTGGTCCCATACATGCTCGACTGGGCGGGCCAAAGAAGTGATGCAATCTGGTAGAGACATTCCTGGGAAACCCTTGCTTTGCCTGGGTAGCATCATCTTGCTTCTCTCAGTATAACGATGTGCCCCCTCTGAGTTAGTCAACTGGGTAAAATATCTTTAAGTAGAGGTATTGTTGAGAATTCTATCTGGGTGTGTTATTTTCCAATGAGTATATACTGTATATATATATATATATATAGACAGTGGAGAAAATAATAATTTGATCCCTTACTGATTTTGTAAGTTTGCCCACTTACAAAGATATGAACAGTCTATAATTTTAAGGGTAGGTTTATTTTAACAGTGAGAGATAAAATATCTAAAAGCAAATCCAGAAAACTACATTGTATAAAATATATAAATTGATTTTCCTTTTGCAGAGATAAATAAGTACTTGATCATTAAGAGTTCTGGCTCCTACAGACCAGACCACGCTCCTAATTAACTCGTTACTTGCATTAACTTATCACCTGTATAAAAGACACCTGTCCACAGACTCAATTAATCAGTCAGACTGTAACCTCTCCAACATGGGCAAGATCAAAGAGCTTTCTACGGATGTCATGGACAAGATCATAGACCTGCACAAGGCTGGAATGGGCTACAAAACCATAAATAAGAAGCTGGGTGAGGAGGAGACAACTGTTTGTGCCATTGTAGGTAAATGGAAGAAAATGTGCAAGAAATCCTGTGGTTTCCAACTGGCATTTTTCAACAGGTTAATGCTCGTCCACACAAAGCAACTGATTTCCAGGAATTTCACAACCAGATGCCAAAATTGACCAGATTTAAAACCAATCAAGCATTTATGGGACCAGCTTGGATGCAGGATTCAGAAAGGATTCATCCATTATCTTCCACTTAATCCACACAACGGTAGGAACACAAAGGGCCACTTTAGAGACACTAATTAACCTAACACGCATATCTTTGGACTGTGGGAGGAAACCGGAGTACCCAGAGTAAATCCATGCCGACACGGGGAGGACATGCAGCATCCACATAGAAAGGACAGGCTCCACCCTGGGATTGAATCCGGCACTTTCTTGCTGTAAAGAAGCCTTGCTACCCACTGAACCGCCGTGCCCCCCAGCTGCAACACATCTGGGTAAAAAGTGCAACAGAATTCCATACGGAACCATGTAGGAATCACGGGGGTTCCTGCTCTTATTCTCAGACAACACAGGATGCATGTCCATTGCAGGGCTTTGCTGTTACAGCCGTGGGAGATGATGTACTTATCAGCCTCCCCTCCCTCAGGCACAATTATTTGGGTTGTAGGTTGGTTTTCTTTTGGAGTTGAGCTTTAGCCGTGTGGTTTCAGCCCCATGACTGTGAGGAGCTTAGGTACTATCCCTGCTTTATTTTTCGTTGAAGCTCTCTTATTTTGTTGGTATAGACAGTCTTGGCTGGTTACATGTATATTTGTGTACATTCCATCAACAAGTGCTTAACAGAGACACAAGGCATGTCCCACAGAGAGGGTGATCTTGTGCCCTTATCAAGTGCAGGTGTTTTAGAGAGCAATATGGCACCTGGAGCGCATATTTACAGCATTGCCAGGCTGAAGATAAGCATTACAGACATTGATTATTAAAATATTCAGGATTAGACAGGTTAGATTCTTCATTACAAGTATGGATTTTTATTCTGAATAAAATGTCTTGACATGTCAAAGCATGAGAACACTTTATTAAATCACTTTTACATAGTGCAAAAGGAATAACAGCCACTGTTGAGCCTTACCACGGCAAAATGATAAGATTTAACACAAAGTAATATGTGATTCTTAATGTGAATTACAGACAACATTCTTTACCTCCCACCAATAAGATCCGTCTATATCGTTAAATAGAAGGTTCCGTCTAGCCATAAAATCTCTGACAATAACCAGCTTAAAGAAAAACAAAAATGGTGGCATGGTGACATGTTTAAAATCTAAAACAGTACCTTCAAACAACCCAAAAACGGTGGGGAAGCAAACGTCAATGAACACAGACAAGAAACCTAAGAAAGAGCAAATGAAGGTGTGGACACATATTTACTAGCCCTGGTAATAATGACAAACACTGGTCCTTTAACAATAGAACAGAAGAGACAACATTGTCTTGGGTATCTGTGTACCATTCACTCACTTTTTAATCAGCAAGTGGCCATGTCTCATCCGAAAAGGGTAAAATCCACTAGGTGATGTCTTCTGCTGTAAGCACCCTGATATTCCTCTGCTCCCTGCAGGAGCGGATCAGTTTGTCATCTCAGAGGAAGGAATGAGGGCTCGCTTTGGTTACCTGACTCCCCAAAATAATGTTGTCCTGTTTTATTCCTGGGTTATGCTCCGAAGTACATACTTCACTGTGTAAGCAAATGCGGCGAAGCCAACTATGACGAACAAATTTGCTAGCGCTCCACCCAGGAGTCCATGATTGCGGTTACCCTGTTGGAGGGCGGCAGGTTGAGGAGCTGCTTCTCCCAACGGCCCGTGGCCGTTTAGTGCTTGGAGGCCGTAGTGACCATGTTCTCCATCTGGAACCACATCTGGAAGCGGGAGAGCCTGCGGTCGTGAACTGAGCGCCTCCTGAGCCCTTTGCTTCTGCTTAATCTCCTGCCGAACATGAAGCAAATCTCAGGTGACCAGGAGGTCAGGAGGCCATACTATATATCTAGCTGAGACTTTATATATTTGATATATTTCAGTCAATGTAAGCAGTTTGACTTGCTTTTTCCATACCATCCCAACATTTTCTGATTTGGGGGTTGTAATATTTCTGTAAATAAACTAACATTTAAAAGGAAAGTTAAGAGAGTAAAGGGTTTCTGATATACCGTATGCCATACAATAAATCTGTGAAACAGATGTATGTGATTTCTTGTTTATCTATACAGTAAACTGCATTTCGTACGGAAACTGTTTCAACAGCCCATGAATCTTAAGTAGGATAATATTAGATTTATTATCTGAACACACACACACACACACACACACACACACACAAAAAAAAGTTAATTCTACATAACCTACATAACTAAGAATTGTATCAGAATCGATTCATTTGATGCCAAATGAGCTGACACTTTGTTCACTGTTTCAGTTGGTGATCCTGGACCTTTTTTTAAATTACAGATGGTAAAATACACTCAGTGTCACTTTATTAGGTACACTGGTAGTCTCTGCTCTTTAAAGTACTATAAACATTCCTGAGATTTTGTCATATTCTTATGAAAGCATCACACAGCCACTGCAGATTTGTGTGTCGGCTACACATTTATGATGCAAATCTTCCATTTGACCACATCCCAGCCTCCTCTGACTAACCAGGCATTATCACCCAGATAACTGACACACTGTGGTCTCTGTTAACCCTATACAGATGGCTGTGTGTGGAAAAAACTGGAATAAACAACTCATCTAGCACAAAAAAAAACAACAATTCCATACTTAAAGTCCCGTCTCTCCATTCTGATGAACGGTTTGAGCTTCAGCAGGTCGTCTTGATCATGTCTATGTGTTGAAATGTATTGGGTTTCTGCCACGTGATTGGCTGATTAGATATTTGCATTAACGAGCAAATGAACCTAATAATATGGCCAGTAATTCTATAGAACTACTACTACTTACTAGACTGCTTTGTACTTTACATTGTTTACATCTAGTACCAATGCTAACCACCGAGCCATCATGCTGCCCGTCTGTTCTTATGTAATCCTTATAAATCCTTACTAATTCCCTAACCAGAAAAGGATACGAGAAAGTAATATTCTCATGTTAATGTTTCCATATTAAAAAGTCAAATAAAGGTGTTAAAAAAAAACAAACAAACAAACTTTAACCCTAGTACTTTCAATGTATGAAAATAAATTTCTATTTAAGACTTACCTCAACAACATCTGGAAACAGTTCACAAAACGTTTTGTCCTTTAAATTAAAAGTAAGGCTCTGGGCAGATAGCTGTCTTTTCTGAGAATAAAGCAAGAAACTGATTAGTTTAGATACTGTATTAATATTTTTATATTTAATAGCATTTGCTTAGTGCAAAATGAAATATTCCATAAGTAAATATCCCCTAATTTTTGTGAGCAGTGCGTTTCCTACAAAGCCTTTGTTCCCACATGGGGGATATAAAAGTACTCACAGTGTAATCTGATGTCTCAATGCTTCCCAGAGTTGGGCCTTTCTCCACCATAAAACTCAGCAACCCTGTGAGGATGGTGGATACAGACCAGGCAGGGTTCCATGTGTCCGGATGGAAGTCAGTAATAGAGAGGCATAACCTGGGAGAGAAAATAGCTCATTAGAGAGTTAATGGAGCCAGGTCATATACAATGGTACCTCAGTTCTCAGCCAACTTGATTAATTTAATGTATGATTTACAATATGTCTGGCTCAGTGCGGGTTTTCTTGTGTGCTGGATCTTTGCTGTGTTTACCGGGTTGTTCTTTAGGTTTACATATACAGTACTGTATACTACAAATAAGTCCTCATGGGTCCTAAAAAGGTTGACGATTTCAGCCAAGCGAAAGGAAAACAGGAACGGAACCCTAGAAAATGTTGTGTTTTGCTTTTCACTTTCAATCCATTACTCAATAAATAACATAAGATGTTTCCACAGTTTATTCGAAAAATAAATCGAAAATCTGCGTGCCAATGATTTTGGCCAACTGTAGCTTAATGGGAATGTTTTAAACAATAAGGTCGGCTCTGCTCTGAAACAGTTCAGACTATATTAAATATCACGATATATAACATCTAAATGAAAACTCTCATACCTAAACACCCCCTAATTTTGGGAGCAGTGTACTGATGATGGATTTGTCCTGTATTTGAATAATGAACTGATCCAATTATGCCAACTACTTTCACATTTAGTAAGTGGAAATGTGCAAATGGTTAAAGATGCCACAATGTACTGTAAATGAAGATCTGATTTGGCATGCAGGTGTATAATTCTAAATCAAACGATGTTTTTAAACAAATTTTTAAAAACAACTCATCTATGACATTTGCATTTAGTCATTTAGCAGACGTGTTTATTCAGATCAAATTACAACTGACAATCTAATGAACTAAGCAATTACGGGTTAAAGACTATGGCTTAATGACCGAGCAGTGAGGGTGTACATGCACTAAATAATCAGATAACTGAAGAAACATTCAGATCAGATTTTGCCAGTAATGTGATAAACGACTTTCCATGTACTTGAGAAATCAAATAATGGCAACGATTTTCAGCAATCCCAATTAAATAATTCAACTGCATATTCCAACCGTACTGTTTGTATGTACACAATGCTCAATAGTGATAGTAATACAGACTAAATGCAAATGTTCTCTGACATTCCAAAGCCATGACCAATCAGTCCCTCTGCAGTACCCCAGTGTCTGTGTGTGCACATTTGCCCTGTCATAGACTCTGCCTTGCATGTGTGCTGCAGGTGAGGCCAAGGTTTCTGTCCCTCAACTGGATTAAGTGGTTAGTAAAATAAATGAATTATGTGATGTGCCACAACTTAAAGCTAAGACTTAAGATATCTAATGTGTCTTCCTAATGTGTGCAACTTCCCTGATGGTAAAGCACTAAATAAACAGACGAGAACGTACAACAGAAGCCAAAAGAACTATTTCATAACAATTCTAGGTCAAGCACAAAGAGGCAAATTTTAAAACTGGCCATACTGACCCAAACAATGAGAACGCTAAAACCACATTATATGTTATGCTGTAAAAATCTCACCTTGTGTTGCACTTAAATCTTCCATTTGGCGTGATCATGTAAATACTAGGAGGTTTAAAGGGAAATTCCCGTGGAAATACCAGTTTTCCATGATAGTAACCACCTTTAAGTAACAGAAGAAACATGTAAATGAGCATTTCTGGGAAAACCAATAAAAAATAACCTTTGACAAGGCCAGATTTGAACACATTTAAGATATCCCAACACAACACTGTCAAATAACCTGGAGATCATGAGCCTGAATAAATAGTCAGTTAAATGCACAGGAATAGCAGTATCGCTGACAAAAAAATAAATAAATAAAAACACACACTACCTTCATAAGGGGTTTTCTCTGGCCCTCGAACAACGTAGTGCCTAGATCAAAGAGTAAACATGTTAAAATCCATACATCCCTAACATAAAAACAGTTTAGCTCAAATTATGTTTGAAATAAGTACCAGAAAGTCACCACCAAAACATGCAAACAAATCTCTGAACACTTCAACCAAATTAGAACAGTCTCTAATCTAACGTTAGCTACAGAGCCGTTGAGAAACCAGTGAGATTTTGAGTGAATGACGAACTCGTGTCTCTCCTCGTGGATCTGCAGAGTTGACGAGGTGGCGAAGCGGAAGACTATATAATTAAGCAATTAACATGGAAATCTGTAAAATGTGGTAATACCTGTAGTTCATTCAAAAAATTTTAGACTTTCGTCACTAATTATTATTTCACTACAGTTTTCTTTTTACTACAAACCAGTGGTTAGGAATAGGAGGTAACGTGACTGGAAGCATACATTACCATTCCAGTATATTAGAGGGCAGTGGTTCAGCACAAATATAAGGCACAGGGTCTTTCTTTATTCGGAGGTAATCTTGTTTTAAGCGCTGCGTTGCTGTCGTCGGTGCCCTCTTATTGCCGTTGCTGTTCATCTGGAAAACACTGAACATTCAATCTAATAAATAGGTGCTTCTCTCAAAAATAAACAAACTAATAATGAAATAAAAAGCTCAAACACTGCTATGGCAGAGCAAGGGGAGGCTACAGCAGTCTCTACCAAGCCCCGCGACGGACTCCCACTCTGTTCAGGGTATGTATGTCACCTAAAACATGTCTGTGAGTTTTTCCTTGGATTGTGGGCGAGAAAATTGTTTTTAATAAAAGTGTTACAAGACACAAGCAAGTTTCTTGTGGAACGTCTCTCTACAAACCCAAATTCTGCATCACACATAACTGTGTCATACAACTACTCATTATTTCTAGAAAACTGCACGTACATTTAAACGATGCATATTTAAATACAAAATCATCTCCAAAACGGAAGATGATGGTGCCAATGAAAGGTTACCACTTTTCCAATCTAACTGCCTAGTGCTTTTCATTTTGGTCTAAAGTTCATATACAGAACAAAACCTTTTCCTACTTGCTTAATCACCATAAAAATATGCAGACTGAATAGACTTAATGTGCAAGTTAATGCATTTGGAAGTTCCAGCAGCCACAAATGGAATGCCACTGTACCTAATTTCAATTTTTCAGTTCTTTTTTTCTTCAATTCAATTTTTTTTACCCATGGCAGATTTACTGGGATTTGAAAAGTGTTTCTTTCACATCCTGAAGATATATTCGTGACAGGAGCAAGAGCATACACTTCACTTAACGCATGTCTTTAGATTTTGGTGAAGCAAACATGAGTACCAAGAGAAAACCCACACAGATAGAGGGATGCGACGCCACGTCAGTACAGATGGCCAGATTCTGGACATGAGCATTGTTACAGCTGCACTCATTAAATACAACACACTGGACCAACTTAAAGCGACCAGTTAACATAATTAAATGGGAATATCTTTGGAATAAGGGATAAAACACGAATACCCAGATAAAGCCTCATGGGGACACAGGGAGGACATGCAAACTCAACACAGGCAGAGTTCAAGGTTGCGATTAATAAAGGGGATCTCTGAGCTGTTAGGCAACCGCACTAAATGCATGCGCCAACGTGCTGCCCACCCAGAAATGTTCATTAAATCCACAAAAGATCTGACAAACCAGATCTGACTAAAGTGATCTTTGCTTTTGTCCAAATTCACTACAGGAACTACATTACTCATAATGACCAAGCATCTTCCCAAAAGCTTCAACTAGTTCCTGCAGACCTATAGCTCATATACTTTGTGTTTTGGCCACATATAACCACATAACATCAAAGATATCCACTAGGAAACTTAAGCAAATACAGTCATTAAATGATCAAATGTATCAGTTACAGTGGTATAAATGAAACTTAGGCAATTAATAAACAATTATTTAGTGTTAATATGTCG
This sequence comes from Parotocinclus maculicauda, assembly GCA_034780255.1. Lineage (NCBI taxonomy): Eukaryota > Metazoa > Chordata > Actinopteri > Siluriformes > Loricariidae > Parotocinclus > Parotocinclus maculicauda. The sequence continues at coordinate 61,845 of JAUZSU010000776.1, forward strand.
GTCAATCCACAGCAAAGTAACAGTGTTAAATCATTTAATCTATTTTGTCTTCATCAGGCTTATTTTTTATACAATTAGCCTCGAAATGCCCCTGCTGTTGGCACCTTAATTAAAATACCATTTAGACCAAATCAGTAACAGTATTTATATCCAAAACTGCTTCCACTTTACCAGTCAATCCAGCTCATTCAAACAGGACATTGTGACGAATCATCATCTATTTATCTTAGAAATAAATGTGATCTTTACTGTTAGAATTACTTTATACTGGAGTACAAAGATTTTTAAGCAGAATGATAAAGACTCTGGATGGAGTGACATAACTACTTCAGCTTTTAACTGAAATAATATGTAACAAAACCTAAAAAGTATCAAACCTAGAAACACTACTTAGTATGCGGTTTACCCAGCGCTGGAACGTCCGTATTAGCAATTTTTGGAAAATGTTTTTTAAACTATTAGGTCAATGATAAAATAAGTAGTATTCTTTTCCTAGGTTTCGTTCTCGGTTAGCTCTTAGCATCTGAGCTAACGTCATTTAAAGGGCTTTCCGTCTAGCGATGTTTCGACGTTAGCCAGCTAGGCTAAAATCACTCCGATATCTGTTAAACTGCCGCTTTTGCTACACATTTATTTAAAAAAAAAGTTTAGTACATTTCGTAATAACTACATACCTTTCAATATATTGCACTCAAAAAAATCTAAAGTTTGACAGCTGACAGAGGCTCGCTTGCTAAGGAAAGCACTTAGCTAACAGGCTAACCAACACGGTATTTACATCACGCCCTGTCAGCAGCCAGCGGGGGGGGGGGGGCG
>JAUZSU010000776.1:71917-83099 GCA_034780255.1 Parotocinclus maculicauda
CTTCGACCTCATAATTCTCATTTGCATTGACATGCACTGTGAGCTGTGAGGTCTTATATAGACAGGTGTGTGCCTTTCCTAATCCAGTCCAATCAGTTCAATGAAACACAGCTGGACTCCAATGAAAGAAGTAGAATCATCTCAAGAAGGATAAGAAGAAATGGACAGCTTGTGAGTTAAATATGAGTGCTACAGCAAAGGGTCTGAATACTTATGACCATGTGATATTTCAGTTTTTCTTTTTTTAACAATTTACAAAAAAATCTACATGTCTGTTTTTTCTGTCAAGATGGGATTCTGAGTGTACATTAATAAAACAAATTACCTTTTTTGATTTTAGCAAATGGCTGTAATGAAACAAAGAGATATATACCGCGAGGAAATACATATTTGATACACTGCTGATTCAATTGTGAGAGACAGAATCTAGAAAGATACAGGAAATCAAATTCTATCATTTAAAAATGAATGATTAAATTATTTTATTACATCAAATAAGTATTTAATCACCTACCAACCAGCAAGAATTCTGGACCTCACAGACCTGGGACTTTTTCTTTAATAATCAAGTAATGTATTAATTGCACCTTTTTGTACTTATTACCTGTATAAATCACACCTATCCACACACTCAATCAATCATATTCCAATCTCTGCACCCTGCCCAAGACCAACGAGCTGTCTAAGTATACCAGGGACAAAACTTTGACATCGCTTGGATGGGCTACAGGACAATAGGCAACAGGTTTGGTGAGAAGGCAACAACTGTTAGTGCAATTATTAGAAAATGGGAGAAACACAAGTTGACTGTCAATCTTCCTCGGTATGCGGCCCCATGCAAGATATAAAATAGAGCTTTTTGGTATGAACTCTACTCGACGAGTTTGGAGGAGGAAGATGGATGAGAACACCATATTGAAGGGAGAATGGATTGTGTCATGTTGCCCAACAACCTCCTTCCCTCAGTAAGAGCATTTAAGGTGGGTCGTGACTGGGTCTTCCAGCATGACACTGACCTGAAACACACAGAGCAACAAAGGAGTGGCTCCGTAAGAAGCATTTCAAGGCCCTGAAGTGGTCTAGCCAGTCTCCAGACCTGAAACCAATAGTAAATCTCTGGGAGGGACCTAAAACCCAGATCTGGGTCAGAAAGATATGGAAAAGACCTGTATGGAGGAGTGGGCCAAAATTCCTGCTGCAGTGTGAGCAAACTTGGACAAGAACTACAGAAAACGTCTGACCTCTGCAGTTGCAAACAAACTGCTGTTTTTCTGTTGTATCATATACCTATTTTATGCAGTAAAATGCTAATTATTAAAAACAAATCCCACAATGTGATTTTCTCTGATACCCATCTTTTAGTTTTTATGCTATATGTATTAAATAAAAATCGCCTACTCCCTCTTTAACGCACTATGCTATTACTTCTAAAACTCCAGTTGCGTTTATTAATAACTTTCCAGACTTATCGTTTAATATACCTATGAGACCCTACCAAGCTTGCAACCAACCAATTATAGTGCATATTTCATTCAACCCTGAATATACAGTTGTATAACAACTAAGATGTAAGATGTATATACTCAGTGTACATACTAAGATTTTCCTCTTCTCATCACTCTACTGGTTTTCATCAACCAAAACTAGTCCCATCTCTATCCTTTGGTTGTCAGGGGACCATGTGCTTTTAAATATTTCCCACTGAGGACTCAATATCCTAGCGTGAATCTGTGTACCGAACCAAATAATGGCAGATGGGCATATATTTTTACATTCCTTAATGTATCTGTTATTATTTACTTAGTTTTACTATTAAGACACTTAATTATTTTAATTAACACCTAAGCCACCCAAGGAGGATGGGTCCCTTTTTGAGTCTTGGTCATTCTAAGATTTCATCCTTACAACATCAAGGGAGTTTTTGCTTTCCACTACTGCCCTAGGCTTGCTCAATTTGGGATTGGCCTTTTAAGATCTGCTTTCAGACATTGCGCCATTGCAAAATGCGCTATAGAAATAAATCTGACTTGACTTAAAGACCTACCGAGACCCACTTGGCTGCGCCATCCGGCTCTGGGCCCCCGTCTCCTGGAGTATCAGTATACACTCCCCTCCAACAGTATTGCAACAGTGAGGACAAATCTTTTATTTTTTGCTGCAGATCAAAAACATTTGGATTTGACAATAAAAGCTGAATATGATTTAAATGATCAGCATTTCAGCTTTTATTTTCAGGTATTTACATCTGGATCTGATACACAGTTCAAAGGATTGCACCTTTTGTGACCCACTGAACTTTTGTATTGTTATTTGTAATTTGCAATTGTAATTTGTATTATATTTTGTATTGTTCTTTTGTGATGTTTTTCCAAGCTTTCACTGCAGCCTCTTTAAGTTGTTGGTTGGGAGTTACTTACTTGATTCTCCTCTTGCATACTCTATAGGGTTTATATCTGGAGATTACCTAGGCCAGTCAAAAACCTTCCTCCTCTTGCCCTTGATGAACTCCTTTGTACTTTTGACAGTGTGTTTAGGGTGATTTTTGTATTTTTGTTCATAAAACAATTGTTCATGAAGCATTCAGAGACCAAAAACCATGATGGCGGCATGGCTGTAGCTCGCAGTGGACGCTCTGGATACAAAATGGTGCTTTTCTGTAATTACTCGTGTCTGCTTTTTGGCACATGGACATAAGAACTACAAGTGTCCATGTATACGACCATCAGACGCTACTACACCACAGGAATCAACCACATAGCACAACAAACGATGAGTAACCGGAGACCTCTACGTGGTTTCGGCCTGCAACAGCTACCAAGCTTCCAGATCATGGCCGTGTCTCAAACTGGCAGCTGTGAGAGGGTGCACTGGAAGCGGTGCACAAGACTACAAAAGCGCGGAAAGCGACTTGGCCTGCTCTCCCATACATTATACTGCTCCCTGGAAAATAAACTGGAATGCATCCGACTTCAGAGAACTACATGACGAGAATCTAGAGACCGCTGCATTTTTGTCTTCACGGAGACGTGGCTGAGTGACAGAATTGCTGACTCCGCCATTCAGCTAGACCGACAGAAACTCAACTCTGTGCGGTAAGACTTGTGGTGGTGGACTGTGTTGTTTACATTAACACAGAATGGTGCAATAACTCTGTACTAGTCTCTAGTTGCTCATCTCTAGTGGAGGTTATGGTCGTCAGATGCAGACTTTTTTATTTAGGGAATTCACCACAGCACTGATCATTAGTGTTTACATCCCACACGCCGCTAACGCTAAGGATGCACTCTGTGAGCTGTACAGCACTATTAGCAGACTACAGAACACATACCCTGATGGACTGTTTATTGTTGCTGGAGATTTCAACAAGGTTAATCTCAAGTCAGTTCTCCCTAAATTCCACCAACATGTGAACTTTGCTACGAGAGCAGCAAACATGCTGGATCTTGTTTACACAAAAATTTCCAGCGCGTACGCGCGTTCAGCCCAAGGAATTATAGGCACTGGAAGCATTTTGCCAAGAAGAATTGGCAGCTTTACCATCTGAGAAAATTCACATCCACAACTACCACAAAAGATTTCAAGCTGTCATTGATATTAAAGGAGGCAATACATGGTAGTGTATGTAACTTCTGATCAGGGTGATTGTCATTCCAGGGTGATGGTCACTGTTGTCATTGTGATTTCAAAAGGGCAAACACAATTGTTTAATAATAAATGGCTTCATCCAACCACTAACCATGCATAACAGAACAGTTTTTGTATTATCATTCATATTCTTTAAAAAACTGACAAAAATTACAAATTAAACTTATAAGCACAACTGTGTGTGTGTGTGTGTGTGTGTGTGTGTAAGGTATTCATAAATTAAATCAAAGTTATGAAAATATTATTAACAAATATTACAATTCATTAAAGCATTACTGTAATCTAGTCTTGATACACCAACTGACTGGACAAGAATATGTGTGACTTTCCTGGAAAAGAAGGATTGAACTGTTACTGTTACGGGATGTGGTAGGACCCAAGGATGCGGGAATGACAGAATCCCATGGCGAATAATAATAATGGGAAAATAATATATAAAGGCTAAAAGAGCGGGCAGCCGACTGGAGTAGGGCGAACGTAAGCTCGAGCGTGCATACAGCACGAGGAAGCCATGCCGGGGCGCGTCTCATTTAGAGGCGCAGCCGGTGTGGTGAAAACCTAGCCGGGGCTTGTCTCATTTAGAGCGGGCAGCCGGCTGGAGTGAGGCTCAAAAGGTGCCGAGGACGGGAAGAGCGTGAGCTCAAGCGTGCGAGGAGCGCACGGAGAAACCGAGCTAGAGCGTGTCTCAATCGGCGCGGCAGCCGGCTGGAGTGAAGCTCGATTGGGAGCGAGGGGGTAAGGACCGAAAAACCCTCATTCTATCCCTAACGCTAGATTACCTCGGGGGGTTTCCCCTGTACGCGTCCTTCGGCACTATTAGCCCCGGGACGTTACCAACTGACCAAGCACAGGTCCAGTGTGTCGCGATGTGCGTGCGTGGTCGGGTGCGCAAATGAAGTGAGACGACCTGGCCACGAACAACGCTAGAAGCCCCGCTTAAGTAACAGGGCACCACTTGTTCGTAATCAGGTCGCGAATTAAACACAGGATATAAACCACATCGCCGATGGTTCTGTAACATTGAGTACGGTGGAACGCTTCAGGGCATAAGGTAGAAACCCTAACATTCACTATATATTTTATTTAATTGTACATGAGTTAAATACACTGATATTTGATATAGAGTATATTTATGATAATTTTTTATTTATTATTTTTCACACATTGTCTTGTGTTTTGTTTTTGTTTTATTTTATTTACTTACTTTTTTGCATTAAATGGAAGCCAATGCATTTTTCAATCCAAGTCCAATGGTGCAGAGTCGTTTCTCAGATAACTGCTTGTCTGAGCTCCGTAGGGATTCTAGCGTTCTTTTGATTGGTCTTTGTGTACACCCCATTTCAAGTAAGTCTTATGAATAACCTGTCCACAGAGCTAAACACTCTTTGTTTTCAATTAGAGATCTAATCAGTTACATACCTATCTGTTACTTTAACCCTATACGTATAACTACGTACATTCTTATTTATGCAGTCTTTTGATTGGATTTTTAGACTGGGATGCATGGCTAGGGTTAACTTTTGCCTCTTGGCTGTGTTACCCTCTGGGTCCCCTCTTTCTAGCTATGCTACTATAGTTAATGCTGCCTGAGTCTCATGCTGCACATGGCATCAGTGATTGGCAAACCATTAAGTCACTACATTTTCTTTTTTCTCTCTGAGCTGATATTCCAGTTACCAGCTCCAGCACCACACACTTAGATGTTCCTCCTCTTCAGCATCACTCTGCTGGTCTTCAACAGTGATCAAGAGTGCAATAACGCCCTCCATCATTCAGTTATCAGGAGAAGATGTGCCTTCAAGGACTTACCGCTTATAACTCAATATCTCAAATATTTTACATTATTTAATTGTATTGTTATTATTTGCTTAATTTTAATACTAATCCATACTTAACTATTTAATTTAACATCTAGGCCACTGAAGGAAGATGGGTTCCTTCTTGAGTCTTGGTCCTGAGTTTGCCTTTCCACTGTCACCCTAGGTTTGCTTAATTGGGGATTGGTCTTTTAAGATAATATATCATTGTAAATTCACCATGTTAAAAAGTGCTATTCTTGTGGTGATGTTCTTCCCAAAGAGTCCACATGATGGAGATAGAGTGAAGCTGAATATCTCAGAAAACCTCAGAAAGTTCAGATTAGAGGCTAGATTTGATATATTCTCATTAAAATATACAACAGTATCAGTGTGTGCCCTGTGATGGACTGGTACCCTATATAGTGTTGGTTACCACCTGACAGACTGCACTCCCTGTAACCATAAATTTTAAGTAGGAACGAAAATTCATTTACAATTAGTTACTAGCCAGGCTCAACATTGATAGTTTAGCAGTGTAGGTACATGGACCTTGTGGTCAATCTGACAGCATCTTAACCACCATGGATCTATGTGAGTAAATGGTTGAAAGAAAACACAACAGCTGAAACACACAAATGCTAACTGGACCAAAGCATTTTCCTATTTCATATATCCATCTCCTCATTCTTTTATTTCTTTCCTGCATTTATGGTTTGGTCTGAGATGCCTGGGTTATGATGACATCTCATTCTCTGTAGAAGCAATAGCTGCTGTTTCTACTGTCTTGCAGAACACAGTTTTTCAAACATTTATATTGCTTCCGATCTCTCTCTCTCTCTTTCTCCCTCGCTCTCTGTCACACACACACACACACACACACACACACACACACACACACTTTCATTCTCAGACAATATATTTTGTTCTATCATCCACTCCTCTCAGTATTTTTCTTTTAGACTACATTTTATATTTTTAAAGTCACAATCCATCTGCATTGTAACCTGAAAAGATTTTAACCACATGCATTTACCTGTAACAAATAAATGCCTTTCCAGTTAGACACACTGAAATACAATTGTTATACCCCACACAAAATGTAAATCAGCAAAAAACAGTAAACCATTAATTTCTTGTGTTAAAGCTTCTAACTTCAAATGATGGCTGCTGCACCAAATCTCATGTTAAGCTCTTTAATTTTCTTACGTTATGAGCAATGGCTCCAAATTTAGGAGTTAATGTTTATAAGAAGGTTATTAAAAATACATCAGTAACCCTGATTGGTGCTGCAGCAAGCATTTACTACTGTTTTATTTAAGTAGTTACTCCAGACACTGGTATCTGTCCAAATTCCTAATAAATGATTAAAAAGGTTTCTTCCTTTCATTGGCCAACTATGCATATCGTCCATAACAGTTTGGCCAGCCATACAGGGAAGGACTTCCAAGACCATCTGATATGTCTCAGACTGTTAGGTAGGGCAGTGGTAGTCAGATGTTTGTTTAATATGTGACTACAGTTCACAAATGATGCTCAGAAGTGATTTAAGTAGTGAATAATTGAGTACCAATTTGCAGCAGTCGAACATTAAAGCATATCTGATTACTTTTTATGTGGATTATAATCATGATTTTACAAAATATGTAAAATCAAGTTATATAGACTCTGCACTCTGAGTACTTATTTACTTTCGCTGCTGTTTACCAAATGTGTACTGTGTACCTTATGTGTATGTGAAGATCCTTGACTGTGATTCTAGGGAATCAATAATGCCTCACACTGCATACACAGGGGTTTTTCAGAGAAAAGAGCCAATCACTTGCATCAGTGCCTTCTTCTTGGGCAGCCTTTCTACATGTAACTATTAGTTTCAAAAACAGACCTGGAAATCTTACATGAATGCTGTGTGATACATATACTGAATTATAATGGTTTAATAGTTACATCAGGGTGGCATGTTGACTCAGTGGGTAGCACTGTTGTTTCACAGCAAGGTCCTGGGTTCGATCCCAGACGGAGTGGCTTGGGTCCTCTGTGAATGATAAAAGTATGTCCAGAACATATTTTTTGCTTTAATGAATTGCATTAAATAATGTTTTAAAAAGAAAACCGAGGTGAAATCAAAACAAAAAAAAAGACAGGTGCAAACAACAGGTCCCAAACTTTATTATTTATTTTCTGTTTATTCAAATATAAGGAGGTATACAGCCATTTTGTTACTCAAGGACATGATATGAATTCCCCATTATTGATCAAATACAGGTGCACAACCACACAATAACTGCAGACATTGATTATAAAACAATCAAATGAAAGGCCGTGTATTGGACACAACCCTCCCTATTTATCTGGGCTTGTGGTTGGCACTAAGAGTTTTTAAATGTAATATGCATCCTTCACAATCTTCAAGCCCTAACCAGAACCAAACCCAAGCACTCTGATACTACCACTCTCCAGTAACTCATCATGGCTGCGAGTCACGTTAGTGATACAGATAAGAAAAGCTATGAGGACAGAGAAGGAAGGGACTGCGCACACTAAGGCATCTGGTACATACAAGGAAAGTTCCAGAAAAACCTCAATAGAAAAATTAAAACACTATTGGGTTTTATATTTAAGTTTATTGCAACTGAATGTGTGTGGGTGGAGTGTAAGGCAAAAATTATGACTAGACCTTCTGGCATTCAGTAAGGGCACTGGTGCCTCATTCAGCTAATGAGTTCATCATGGGTCTAATCAGGCCAGGCTTTACCATGAGCCAACACACTTTTCCTCATTAAATGGGCAGTGTTTCCATAAATGTTCATAATGTAGCCTTGGACGTTGTGCCTTGTTCTAAAGAATGCCAGAGATTTTTACTATTACCATCTGCTGCCCTGCATTAATTCTTGTAATGCATCCAGAATTTGGGTCTTTATAAAGAGTATCGTTTTTCTGTCTGCTTGTTTTTTTTGTTGGTAGTTAAGTTTACAGATCAACAGAATGACCAATCCAAAAAGCTCATGCTCCCCATGAATGCCTCCTAGCAATATGTATGACTGAATATCCCTTCTCTGGGTTTGAGTGTTCTTTGTGTGCATGAACATTTGATTGGCATACAGAGCAAGTGACATTACTTACACTCCATATCACACACTGCAATTTATGTCACAGTGACATTGTACCTGCCTGAAGTGATGTGTATGTTAGTCACCTGGCAATCATGCAAGCCCATATATGTTCTGATGTTGACAACATTTTTGCAAACACATTCACACAAGAACTTCTCTGACATGAACAAATTCTGCCACTATTAGTCACATGCTAAGCGTATTTAGAATGTACTAGTTCCCGCTTGCGATCAAAAGAATACGCAAGGACATGATCACAAAACAAGTTTCAAATACATACACAAGACCCACAGGAATTGTATCTCACATGGCAGATCACACTCTCATTACAGCAAAAGAGAGAACATATCAGTACTAAAATTCAAACTCAAAGTGTTAATTTCATGAATATATGATTTGTAAAGAAAATACTAAAAATTAAAAATAAAGAACTGAAATGTCACATTGCTGCAGACCTTGGCATGCCAATATGACGATGATATGTAAATGATTACAGGTGTTCTGATCAAACACAGTGCCTTGCCAGAAGACATTGTAAAAGTGTTTCCCCACACATGCCTCTGCTATGTACTTGAATACATTTTGCCGAGTTGACAAATTTTGTGAACGGGTGCATCCGTGGACTGAGAGAAGCACGGTAGATATTTTGCCCACCTTCTAGACTGTTCTGACCTAGCAGCTATGAGGTATTGGAAGCAGTGTGTCCATGAGGGCATGCACACATGTTGAACAGACTCCAATTGCCCAGACAGACCACCAGTAGTGAATATTATATGATTCATCAACATGCACGAGCAGGTATCACAGTTTTGTTGTTCACCATCCAGACACAGGTGACACCTTTATTGGATGCCCCTGTAAGTGATTAGCCATTTTCTTACCTCGGTTTGAGATATTTAAATTCTGGTCATTTGGTCTTCCCACAGTGATCAGCAAATGTGACCCCCACCCAGCACACAAACACACACACACAAAATACACTTGACATTTATAAGAATTTCACAGCATCGATGGACTTATAGCGATTTTAACAGACAGGTCTGCATGATTGGCAGGAAGAAAACTGCAGATCTGGTTATCATTAACTGTGAAAAGGAGCAGAAGTTTATAAATGTTCTCCTGAACAAGAAATGGTGTTTTGACTGCCCAAGCCTGTTTGATTAACACACACCACTGGCAGCTTTTCCAAAAGATTGTGGGAAAAAACACTTAAACACAAGTTTGTTAGAATTTGACAGATACAAGAACAAGTCAGTAAAATCACCATAAAGAGCTAATCAGCACATGCCAGATGTCTTTTGTTGACACCACTACCCTGAAGTTTAGATGGCTGCTGGGTTAGACACTTAATAAACTGACCTAGTATTTAAATAGCCTATGTGTTGTTGGTGTAAAACTTTTAGGTATGCTAGTTCGACAGATCTTGTCAGTGACTAAGAAAATCAAGAGAAATAAAATTATAACTTTCTAAATTACACATGCATTTCGCAGAAAAAAACAGTACTAAATATAATTTTGTTGTATGTGCAATGGTTTAGTATACTTAATAATTTTGTGATAAAGACAAGAGTAGGCTTACTAAATAGTGGACACAGTCTTGCCAGAGAAATACTTACCATCAAACTGCAAACTGCATCAGTGCTGTTAGAATTGCAATCAGAGTACGTTGAGTGACATCCTGAAGAAATAATAAGATAAGAATAATAAGTATAAAATATTCCTGGAGAAGTACACTCCCCTTCAAAAGTGTTGGACCGGTGAGGCCAATCCTTTTAATTTTGCTTTAGATTGAAACTATTTGGGTTTGACATTAAAAGATTAATATTAGATGAAAGATCAACATTTTAGATTTCATGTCCAGGTATTTACATCTGGATCTGATAAACAGTTCAAAAGACTAAAATCTTTTGTCTGAGCCCACCCATTTTTCTTGTAAGCAAAAGTATTGAAACATAAAATTTATAGACTAAACTGAATAGGACTTCATATTTAGTTGAAAAGCCTTGCTTGCAAGAACTGCATTACGCCTGTGATCCGTTGACATCACTGAACAATTGCATTCTTCTTTTGTGATGTTTTTCCAGGCTTCCACTGCAGCCTCTTTCATTTGGTATTTGTTTTGGGGGTTACTTCCTTCAAGCTCCTCCCCAGCAGGTAAAATGCATGCTCCCGGAAAGGTGCTGCAATCATCTCCTGTAGTATTGCCCATAGTCTTATGACAGGATTTGTTAGGGGCTGATTATACAGAGTAGGGGTCAGGCAGCAGGCAATTACACTTAACCAACTATCTGCTGGTAGCCAAACTGTGTCTGTTACCCACATCTGTCCTAAACCTAAATGCACTAAAAAGTCTGCTTTAATAACCTTATTAGGATAATCACAGATAACTCTTGTAGAAATACAAATCTTAAAATTAAGCTAGGATTACTTAACATTAGATCGCATTGATTATAAATGAACTAATCACTGATAAACACTTACACACACTCTGTCTTACTGAAACCTGGATTAGGCCTGATATAATGACGCCTTAAATGAAGCCTCCCCTCCCGGGTACAGTTATGTTCAACGCCCTCGTCCTAATGGTCGTGGAGGAGGTGTAGCAACAATTTTTGACAAAGATCTAGG
>JAUZSU010000776.1:83199-93203 GCA_034780255.1 Parotocinclus maculicauda
ATTTGTGCCTTGAGACAATTTTGTCTCGGAGGTCTACAGACAATTCCTTTGACTTCATGCTTGGTGTTTGCGCTCTGTGAATACTTTCCGGATGCACTGTATTCTTGAGAATGGAGTATGGTGCGTCAGATTGGAATTTATTTCTGTCATCAGGAAGTTTCAAGTCATTATTAACCTTATGAATGTGGGGAGTCTATTATTGAAACTGTATTTGGTCAGGTGTGTGTAATTTTAACAAAAAAGGCTATATCAGTATTTTCTGTGTTTTTGTTGATAACAATAATTCTAATTAGACAATACTTTGGCAGTGTCTCTCTTAACTTTGTCTAGCATGATATACTCAGTGACAGTGTTTATGTTTTGCCACCTGTTGCTTTTTTGCTAAATAATTTAGTCAATAATTGCTGAATTTTTTGTGCTTTTATCTTGGCTGGTTATGCCTGTCATGGACAGTTGACTATCAAATTCCTAATCTTTGTATATTTGCATGGTGGATAGTTCACAGATAGTGAAATATGTTAGATGTCAGACTATTTTTAGATTTCTTTTGAGCAATAGAATTTAGGAATTAAACCTATTTCAGGAATTCTAGGAATTCAGTCTAACCATTTACACTGCAGTGTGTTGCTGTATAGATTTTGTGTCCCGGCACAGTTTGTTAAAGTTGCATGCACTGTACGCATATCCAGTAGTCTACCCTACCTGGCAAGTTGACGCAGTGATTAACTGTAAACTGTAAAATCAGTGGGGCCAAAAAGTATTTAGTCATCCACTGATTGTGCAAATTCTACTACTTAGAAAGATAAGAGAAATCTGTAATGTTCATCATAGGTACGCTTCAACTTCACTATCAAAATAATCCAGGAAATCACATTGTAGGATTTTTAAAGAATCTACTTGTAAATTATGGTGAAAATAAGTATTTGGTCGGTCTTTTATACAGATAACGAGGTCAAACATGTTCCATTAAAACGGGTGGAGGACAGAAGAGCTTCTTAAAGAAGAAGTTACAGGTCTGTGAGAGCCAGAACTCTTGTTTGTTTGTGGGTGAACAAAATACTTATTTTCCACCATAATTTACAAATCAATTCTTTAAAAATCCGACACTGTTTCCTGGATTTTTTTCTCATTTTGTTTTTTATGGTTGAAGTGTACCTATGATGAAAATTACAAACCTCTCTCATCTTTCTAAGTAAGAGAACTTGCAAAATCAGTGGCTGACTAAATACCTTTTTGCCCCACTGTAACTCTATTACACTTATATTACTCATATTACACACACATATATTACATTACATGCATTATATATATACATTATATGCATTAATACTTTTTGATAACTGAATCATAATGTTTTGAAGACTTGTTGTGAAGGTCAGGTGGGTGGAGAATTCAAGGATTTTTCTTGTTAGTATTCGGTGTCTTCTTGGTGGCACATTCTGTTAGGATGGGGTATTTTTGCAGTTCTGGATGTTGGAAAGCTGAGCAAGTTTATGCCGGGTACTCTAATGGAGCTGGTCACTTATCCAGAAAAGATAATTTACTTTGTGTAGGTTTGTAGTTGACTCTACAAAACAAAATATAATAATTATTATGTTGTAATCATAAATAATTATATTTAGTAGGTTGTGGTGTGTGTTATGCAGTGTATGTGTATGTTATGCTACCTGCTCATGTGCCTTAGGCCAGACTTTTTTAATAGCTTGTTCCTCGGATGTCCCTACTTAAGAATCTACTGAGGAGGGAGGAAAAAAAAATCAAAATAAATCTTTATTTTTCAGCACTTTTCAATTTCTCGAGGACTATGTGGAATCAATACAAGGAAGGAGGAAGAAATAAAAATAAATTTTTATTTAAAAATCTAATTTAATTAATCTACAATTAAATTAAAGTGAATCTGGAAAAAAATGTAATGTGCAGAACAATACTGTTGGCTCTCCACCGGAGGGCGGAAAAAGCAAAAATTTTTTTTTTTTTTATTATTATTTTAACCATTGGTACTGCGGCGGATCCGCAAAATACCCCAAAAAAATTTCTTCAAATATAATTGTCGGCGGAGCCGCGAAACAAGCAATAAAAAAAAAGTCTGGCCTTACCTGTAAAGCTGAAGGTGTCCTTCTACTGAATCGACAAGGCTAAAGTTTAAGCTTGCGAGAGCACAGAGCCAGGCACAAGCCAGCAATTACAATAAATCATCACTCTCTAATTAATCCTCATCAGTAATGCGCTATTTAGTGACACTTTGTAAAGTATACAACCTAATGAAACACAGCCTTAACCTATAATGCTTCCTTCTCATTAGCAAACACAACCATAAACATGTTTCTTAAACAAACCGTGACCAAAACTTCACACATATGAACTGAATTATAAATTAACGTTAGTAAAAGCACTATGCTGTTCATGTGTGGTTTACCAGTAAAGAAGAGGTTATATGACAATCTCCGGTGGAAGCACACTAACCAGTATACTACCCAGCACTGCTATGGAGCACAGTCCATGACGGGCAGATTCACTCAAATTTTTATGTTGATTATCTGACTTTTGATGTATTAAATTAGAGCAAAAATAGCAAATGCAAGCATTTTCACTAGTATTTAAGAATATGAGCATGAGTAGACCCTAATTTTGCCTTGATTTCTTACTACCTTTTTTAAATATAAATGGAAAGCTAAATTGGAGAATTTTTCTACATTGTTTTAGATTTATTTAAGCATTGCTGGTGTATCTATGGTGTCACAGTGGTCCAGTGGTCAGCACCGCTGCCTCACAACCCCTAGATCCACAACCCTGGGCTTTGAATGTTTCCAAAGAAGGGTTGCATAGGCTTTCCCCGAGTACCTTGACCCCCCCAACATTTCAAAGACGTGTGTGTTAGGTTAATTTGTATTTTAAAAGGTTTCTTAGTCTTTGAATGTGTGTATGACAGTGTGAGTGTATGTGTATATTTTCATAAATAACATCTGCTTTTTCTGCAGGCCCAGGACCAATGAAACTACAGAACACTGGTAAGCTGCGGGGTGACATATTTATCTTCACGATCGAAACATTGCTGTAAATGAAACATATCATTATACATTTGGTTGGTTGCTTTTTAATAAATTACAGAGAATATGACTGTGTAAACTGAGATAGCATTAGTGAGATAACATTAGTTTCTACATGTGATGATTGCAAGCTAACATACTTTACTGGGAGTTAACCAGCAGTATGGCAGAACATTGGGTGTAATGTGAACATTTTACTCAACCTTTTTTTTCTTTTGTACTTGATTATTTAGATTATTTATTAATTTAAAATGATTTAGAATGTTCAATTATCTTTTTAAATTGAGTTTTGAGCTATATGTTATCTGTGGGAAAATCTAAGTTTGATTCATGCTTTACTTTAATATTGTGTGGTACTGTATGTACCTTATGTCCACCCTGCTCACTTTTCCTGCAGTGCGTTCGTTGTGACCAAAGTATCCCTAAAGGTCATGACCCCTGTGATCCTCACTGTGTTTGTGCTGGCATTGTATCTCCACGCCCAGCAGGTGGAGTCCACAGCACGCCTTGATTTCCTCTGGAAGCTCCAGGTACTCTTCTCTCAAGATATATATAATGATCAGCCATAACATTACAACCTCCTGCCTAATATTGTGTGGGTCCCATTAATGCTGCCAAGGCTCAGCAGCAGGTCCTTTTAAGTCCTGTAATGTGAGACTTTCATGGATGAGATGTTTTTATCCAGCACATCCCACACATGTTCTATCAAAATGAGGGAATCCAGAGAATTTCGAGCAAGGCCATGAATTATTTGCCATGCTCCTCAAACCATTGCTGAACAGTTTGACATATCCTGCTTAGTTCATTGTCATTAGGGAAGACAGTTGCCATGGAGGAGTGTATTTGGTCTGCAATATTTAGGTGATAAATGTCAAAATATCATCCAGAACCCAAGGTTTCTCAGCAGGATACTGCCCAGTCTGCCTCTTCTGGCTTGTCTTTATGTCAGATTGATTCCTAGTGTCATCTCTTTCCCAGGTTATTGACACCTGATTTACCAGACCTTGCCAGACCTTCTTCCATTGCTCCTTTATCAGTTCTGATGTCCACATGCCTATTGTAAACAGGGGTCAACGTGGGCACTCAGAATCAAAAGTACTTTATTGATCCCAGGAGGGATATTTTGTAGTTTTTTACAGTTGTAATTGTTTGTGTAAGAATAAACTCTCTATAAAACTTTAAACAAAAAGAGAACATAATTGATTAAAATGAATTACATTACTATTATTATTGCATTATAACAGTATAATTTGCGTATTGCACAGATGAAGTGTCAGTCATTGAGGGAGGAGTTTGATGTTCACAGGTAGGATTAACCTCCTGTAGCACTCTGTGGTGCATTTTGGTGTAATGAGTCTTGCACTGAATGTGTTCCTATGTCTCATTACCAGGTGTTCCTTATACTTATTTCATGGCAAGCACCATAAAGCTGGGATATTTTATGTTTTGTCTGGTCAACTTCATTTAATTTGTTAGTAAACAGCCATTCCTTGGCAGCCATTTCAGGCCTGCAACCCCAAAAAGTTGGGTTGGGATAATTTAGAGATAATTTAGAGCTAGTAATGAATTTAAAACACTAAATAATTATGTGATTTCAAGCAGGTGATGTTAACAGGTGAATATAGATAACAGGTGAGTATTTTACAAGTATTTTATGAGCATAGTTGGGCAGAGGATCTAATCACATAATAAATTTAGCTTTTAAGCTTCATTACTAGTCATAAGTTGCCCCTATCGCCATTTTTTGGGAATGTGTTACAGAAATTCAAAGCAGAAAAGGAAGTTTATTAACAAATAAAATGAAGTTAGAAAGTCAATTAATATACATGACTAGGGTCGACCAGTGATGGCAATGGGGGATGAGGAGTGAATGTTTAGAGAGCACAGCACTCACTAACACACCACTACCACCACATCAGTGTCTTTTATTAATATACTTAATAAATTATATACTACTTCAGCACTTTGTAACTGCTCTGTAATTGAAGAACTACAAAGTACAGTGACCACTAAAACTTAAACAATATAAACATAAACTGAAATACCCTCACATTTTTGCATTTTATTATATCTTTTCATGGAACGACACTTTGATACAAAGTAAAGTAGTCAGTCTACAACTTGTATAATAGTGTAAATTTACTGTACCCTTAAAATTACTCAACATACAGTCATTAATGTTGAAACCACTGGCAACAAAAGTGAATACACCCCTAAGTGATAATGGCCAAATTGTGCCCAAAGTGTTAATATTTTGTGTAGTTACCATTATTTTCCAGCATGAACTTTCTTGGGCATGGAGTTCACTAGAATCCTCTTACACTCCTACATGACGACATCAGCTGGTGGATGTTACAAACCTTGTACCCCTTCAAATTCCGTTTGAGAATGCCCCACAAATGCTCAGTAGTGTTTAACCTTTTAGACATGCTTGACCTTTGCCATCAGTTTCTTTAACAAGGCAGTGGTCATCTTGAAAGTGTGTTTGGAGTCGTTATCATTTTGTAATGTTTTCCTGCGTCTCAGTTTCTAAAGGGAGGGGATCATGCTTTGTTGCAGTATGTTACAGTCCTTGTTGGCATGCATGGTTCAATCAATGAACTGTAGCTTCCCACAGCCAGCAGCACTTATGCAGCCCCAAACCATTACATTTCCACCAACATGAACATTCTTAACTCCATCTGAACCAAATAAGTTTATCTTGGTCTAATCAGACCACAGGACATGGTTTTAGTAATCCATGTCCTTAGTCTGCTTGTGTTCAGCAAACTGTTTGCAGGCTTTCTTGAACATCATCTTAAGAATGGGCTTCCTTCTGGGATGACAGTCAAGCAGACAAGTGGGATACCGTGTGCTAACCTCTGCAGCAATGCTAGCAGAAAATGTGAGAGCAATAACACCAAATTTAACACGCTTGCTCCCCATTACCACCTCAGACCTTGTAACACTAACGGGTCACATGATACCGGGGAGGGAAAATGGCTAATTGGGCATAATTTGGCCATTTTTACTTAGGGGTGTACTCACTTTTGTTGCCAGTGGTTTAGACATTAATGGCTGTATGTTGAGGGATTTTGAGGGCACAGCAAATTTACATTTGTTATACAAGCTGAAGGCTGTCTACTTTACATTGTATCAAAGTCTCATATAACCAGTGTTGTCCCATGAAAATATATAATAACATATTCTGCTCCCAAAAATTTGAATGATGAAATATCCCCTAGGAAATTAACTTAAGTATCCACTAATTTTTGTGGGCAGTTACAAAAATGTAAGGGGTGTACTTTTGCACAGTACTTGACTAAAGTCTTAAAAATCTGTTTGAACACAGCTCTCTCAACCGCCTGAACCTGAATCTGTCTTTCACTATGTAAATGGTGACAGAATTTGCTATGCCTTTGTTAGGAGGCTTACCTCAAGCTCCCGGTCTGCTCGCGGTGGTTTCTGGTCACTGTTACAGAGCGTCCGGTGATGCCGTTTATATCCTCGCTAATTTGATGACGTGTTGCTTGCGGTAAGCCTCGTAACAGCCTTGCCATCTGCTTTATTCTTGTTGTAATTTTTAGCAGAATGATTACACTACAACTTGCTGAGTATTTGTTGTACTAGTACTTTGGGTAGTTTAAGCTTATAATGGACAGCTGACTTCTGAAGTTTGTCTTAATCGGCATATTATGCACTGTGATTAGTTTACAGATTGTAATATAACTTAGCTGTCAAGTTGTCTTTAATGGCAACCGATTTCCAAAGCCTCTTCTAAGCTAAAGCATGTTAATAAGATATTATCATAGATGCTAAACATCGCACACCCCTACACCCCTGAAACACTTCACATGAACTATTATTTTGGGGGTGTTCTGACCCATTCCTCTAGCCATCACAATTTGGGTTTTATAAAGTTGCTCAGGTCATTATTCTTTCACGTTTTTGATGCTTGCATAACACCAACCGAATAAATAAATAAATAACTGTTAAATCGCTAGCCAACATATACCAACCCTTGATAGTTGCTTTTGTAATCAGATAATCAGTGTTGTTCACTTGAATTGTAAGTGCTTTTAATTTTATGGCTGATTAATATATGTATTCTTATGACAAGAATTTATCATTGTCGCTCTCGTACGGGATGACATTGATTACATTGTTAGGCCACAGAAGAGAAAGAGGAGATGGAGGAACTGCAGGCTTATAATCGGCGCCTCCTTCACAACATACTTCCCAAAGATGTGGCGGCACACTTCCTGGCACGTGAGCGCAGGAATGATGAGCTCTACTATCAGTCATGTGAATGCGTGGCTGTCATGTTTGCCTCCATCAGCAACTTCTCAGAGTTCTATGTGGAGCTTGAGGCCAACAATGAGGGAGTTGAATGCCTACGGCTTCTCAACGAAATAATTGCTGACTTTGATGAGGTAGGATGGTTGGTGAACGTTAGGTGATTAGTGGATGATAGAGAAAGTACATACTGTACCATATTTGAATAGAATCTGACAAAAATGCTTGCACATTCTCTGACAAACATTCTCTAGATCATCAGCGAAGAGAAATACAGGCAACTGGAGAAAATTAAGACAATTGGCAGCACCTACATGGCAGCCTCGGGTCTCAATGACTCTACATATGACAAAGAAGGATGCACCCACATTACAGCTCTGGCAGACTATGCCATGAGGCTCCATGAGCAAATGAAGTACATAAATGAGCACTCGTTTAACAACTTTCAGATGAAGATTGGTGAGCAGTTATTTACAGTAGCAGTGAATATGTGTTGTGAATGTGTCTTTTTCTGTAAAAAAAATTTAATATACGCTAAATAGTTTTTTACTATGCGTAGTGTTGTTGCACAGTGAAAATATGAAAAAAATTGGCTTCAGGTGAAGGAGCACTCAAATCACAATATTTCTCTTTCTATAATGTATTCTTTTGTGTTGTGCAGGACTAAACATTGGACCCGTGGTAGCTGGAGTAATTGGAGCCAGAAAGCCCCAGTATGACATCTGGGGCAACACAGTCAATGTAGCCAGTCGCATGGACAGCACAGGGGTTCCTGATCGCATTCAGGTACAATTTGCTGACACAATCTTGCTTGGCCAGATTAAAGCAAGCCTAACAGTAATACAGGTATACTTTAAAGATTGTGTTATACAATACATTGGCGAAAATAAGTATTTGATTCACTGCCGATTTTGCATGTTTTCCCAAAGAATGGAAAGATCTGGTTTTTTTTTGTATAATAGGTGTACTTCAACTGTGAGAGACAGAATCTCAAAAATACAATCCAGAAAATCACATTGTTCGATCTTTAAATAATTAATTTGCATTGTATTGCATGAAATAAGTATTTGATCACCTACCGACCAGCAAGAATTCTGGCTATTTTGCACTCATTACACCTGTCCACACAGTCAATTAATCACAGTCCACCATTTGAAGTTCACCAATGACCATCTGGTTGATCTAGAGGTCATGTGTTCAAATGAGACCAAAATAGAGCTTTTTTTGTTTGAACTCCACTCGCCGTGTTTAAAGAAAGAAAAAGGATTAGAACACTGTCCCAACCATGAAGCATGGGGGTGGAAACATCATACATTGGGGGTGCTGGGTTTTCCAGCATGACAGTGACCCAAAACATAGCAAAGGCAACTAAGGGGAATGCATTTACAGATCCTGGAGTGGCCTATCTAGTATCCAGACATGAACCCAATAGAAAATCTTTGGAGGAAACTCCAAAAGTATGGATATGATTGTATATACAGTATGGGTGTGAAGTGTGGAGGTGGTATGTAAAACAAAAATAAAACCAAAAGATTCTAAAATACTAATTCAAATATTAAATGTTCGAGAAAAAACAAGATGGATCCTGCGAGGGGATCGAAGTCGTGTGCTAGTGTGCAAGCCCTCTGCCCTGTGTTTATCAGCAAACAGAAATGGCACTAACAAAGCCGAGGTGGCAGTGTGGCTAGCAGGAGAAATGACAGCGAAAACACTAGTTCACTTTTAAAAACAGTAGGATTCTAAAAGCCTTCACTTTTGTTACACATTGTGTGTGTTTTGGATGTTTGTTTTCCACATGCTTTCTCAATGCCAGTTTTAAGGCTCCTCAGGATTGAGGTCAGGTCAAGATTTTCCCTATGTTACTTGGTCAGTTAGTTAAGTCATTGGCTTAGGAAGAAAGGATTACACTCACTGAACTTTATTTAAATTTGACGCATAAAGGTATACTTTTATTAATTGATTTATGCTATGATTTGCAAACATTCTATTGTTGCAGGTGACCACAGACCTGCACCAGGTTTTGGCAAGTAAAGGCTACCAACTAGAGTGCCGTGGCATCATCAAGGTCAAAGGCAAAGGGGAGATGACCACATACTTCCTGAACGATGGGCCTCTCAGCAGTTAGCATTGTTCTTGAATTCTTACAATTGCCACTGTTCTGTGGCTGGATCATAATGAAAGATCAGGCAAATCGAAGTTGAACAAGTAGCCATATCACCACTTGAAGGAAAGACAAATGTACATACAAAAAAATAATAGAACTAAAATAAGATTATGTAGATTCAGAATGGAGAGATGTCATACACAAGTCACACATTTGACTCTCCATGCTGAAGGGTGATTGTTTTTTTCTTTAAGCCTTTTTCAGGCTAATTCTAAGATGCAAAGTCTGTTAAAACAAAGGCCATTTGTTGCTGTACATAAGGGATTTTTAAGACTTTGTTTTCTGCTATTTTATTATGAAAGAATATAAAGACAGGTACTTTTTGTTTATTTGATGTACTATTTACTTATTTATTTTAATCGTTATGTCATGGACAAAAAGTCCTTGAAAAGGATGTGAAATATGCATACACATCTATACCGTACATGGACCATGTACATCTGTATATTTGTGTGTGTGTGTGTGTGTGTGTGTGTGTGTGTGTGTGTGTGTGTGTGTGTGTGTGTGTGTGTGTGTGT
>JAUZSU010000776.1:93303-105360 GCA_034780255.1 Parotocinclus maculicauda
TACTGCTCTGCTCATTAATAATGTAATGGGAAGAGCGCAACAGAACAAATTTTAACAGGTTAAATGGGATAAGGAGATCTGTTAATGTGCCTTGCACTAATTAGTCTAGTAATTTGCTACCTCAGTTTTGCCTTCCTGTTATGACCTACTCTACGTCACACTTCCACCTGCCGCAATAACAAGAAGTACAATTTATGAGAATTGTATTCTCCCGTTACTGCATCTCTCTTTATGGGGTATAAAGCATTTGAGGCACAGAGTGCTTTTACATGCATTTAATAATCCAATCATCTGATTCTGGTCATTCAAGTGGTCTTGTATATAGCATAC
The DNA here is from genome assembly GCA_034780255.1 of Parotocinclus maculicauda. NCBI lineage: Eukaryota > Metazoa > Chordata > Actinopteri > Siluriformes > Loricariidae > Parotocinclus > Parotocinclus maculicauda. The sequence goes on from JAUZSU010000776.1 coordinate 93,634, forward strand.
TGTGATTTCTCAGATTGGATTACAGTCTATAAACTCGATTATGTAGTTGGATTTTAGCTCATCGGCTTTCTCAGCGTATATATGCTCTAACTCTGATTTCCTTTGGTTTTCTCAGTCTGTGCATGCACACAAACGTTAATTTAGGATTGTTCACATAGACCTGCTTGTTTCTCTCAAGGATTAAACATAGCATCTGCAAATCGGTTACCAAACACATTTGGGGAGATTTGGAAACGCAATATATGCTTAAGGAAATGCATTATTGAACTAAAGTTTGAACACACCACATCCTTCTGTGAGGTTATTGGGTTAAAAAGTAGAAATCTGATTATTGCCTGTGCATGTAAACTTAATGATCAGATTTTTTGACAGTCTGATATTTTACAGTGCTCATTGACCTGAGCTGTGAATGACCTGTCTTACTTTACTGGAAATGCTAAGTGGCTTTGTATAAAAGCAAACAAGAAAAACAAACTCGCAAACAAAGAAGCCTAACTGATTTCTTTGATGTTTTACCTACCACTCCAAAATAAACACTGGAAAACGATGAGTTGTGTCCTTTGCTGTTGTCCAGAATCTGAGAGTTGGACTTGCAAACAACAGAACTGTGGCAGATGATGCTGTTAAATGTATTATGGACTTCCATGACTCAATATTCAGTAAAATTACCAGACCTCAATTGTATTCAAAACTTGTGGAATTATTTTGGAAAAGCAGATGAACAGCCGTAACCGGCCTCCTAAAATTGCTCTAACTGCAACAGAGACAGTGAAGTCAAGTGAGATTTATTTTTATAGCGCTTTTTACAATGGAGCGTTATCTTATATGACCAATCCCATATTGAGCAATCCTAGGGCGACAGTGAAAAGGAAAAACTCCCTAAACTTTAAGGAAGAAACCTTGAGAGGACCTAAACTCAAAAAGGTACCCATCCTCGTTGTAAGAGTTAAGAAGTAATAGTAATACTAATAAACAATAACTGAAAAATACAATATTGAATAGAATAGAATAGCATTACAAATATGCATATCAGCAATTGCTTTGTTCAATACACAGAGTCACATTAAATACGTGTGACTAAGTGACTTTTAGACAGGGTGGCATCATCTTGTGATGCTGTACAGAACACACCATCTAAGTATTAAATATAAGTGTACGATATCGCAGACAGCTTTTTGCAACACACAGTGTCATTTGTTTTAATTGGAGTTTAAGCATTTAATAGGGGTTATTTTCTTTAGAAACTCATATCGACGTTACATTTGATAAAAGACAAACTATTTTTTTTATTTATGAAGAGAAAACAATGCAGCAGTGCACATTTTTATAGAAAAAGAAATAATTCCATCTCCCGCATTAAAATAAATTATTGGCAAAAGAGCTTTAAAATTTAGTGAAAATCTTCCTTTTTATTTCTGAAAAATAACAATTCATAATAATCTGTTTTTATTAAATAACAATATAAACGAAAAGAAATTAGTTTTTAGTTTACATCTATTGAAATAATTTAAGTCAATCTGCATAAGATTGTGCCCTCTAGTGTATAACAATGTAATTGCACTAGAAGGCATAATAAACAAGAATGCATAAACCAACTTAACCATGCATCGTCCTACTGCACAATCCACATAATTTTGTTTTGCATCGGGTTCATCTTAGTATTTATGTGTAAATAATTTCCTACACTATTTTTTAGCAAGACATTCATAGTAAACACACACTTATTGTGGCTGAGAGTTTGTCTGGCTGGGTTATTCCCTTTACCCTTTGTCTTATAGCTTGTCCCAGTTTCCAGTGTTTGTATTTGGGGAATGTCATTACAAGACATCCGTTTTTTTGTTTTGTTTGTTTTTTTATGTGTGCAAGATGGTCAGTGGTCTTTGTGAGGAAGCTCATATCTTGGTCACATTGTCGATCGCTGATTATATCTGAAACATATGGAACATTGCTTGCTAAATAATTGACATGCACATCCTGGCTCGGCTCGCAATAGGAAAGGGGGCATGAACCTTTTTTCCTTTCGTTTTTTTGTTCCTGTCAATCTGCACCTCCTCCTCCGTGTTCTTTCACCTCTTCTGCTGTCTATCCGGTCAGGTGCCGCATACTGCTCTCGCTCTGTTATCACGTCTCTTAAGGGCTTTCTGGCTGGTTGCTGGAAGCCAGTTGGTGCAAGGCTGATAAATGTACAGCTACTGTAGTGAATTTTTAATGAAACAAACTGTGCATTTTTAATGCACAGAAGACGTGTTTATGCGTGCCAATGTGTGTGTTTGCGGTTTGTGGGACAGAAATGTCCCCATGTGATCACAGGAATGCATGGCTGTTCGACGTTGTGGGCGTATAGGCGCATTTTTCTTTTTTTAATTATTTCATTTTGTCTTGTGAGGTTAAGGTTCAAGTATTGTATTTTCTACAGAAGGACAATGCTTTGTGTCCAGTGTAAGAAAGAAAAATGAAATCTAATTGCAAATCTCAATCTGATGTTACAAAGCTGTATAGAGGCAGTGATGATATGTACCAAAGAACCCCTCCCCCTTCTAATAGCAGCATTTCCCTATTTCCTTTGTTCTGGTGGAAGCACTCAGGCCACCTGGGACGTGGGAGTGAAGAAAGCTGGCTGGAAACCTACAGAAATGGATACCTCCTAATTTGGTTCCGTTAATACTGAGCCCTTGTTTTTCCACACAGCTTAAAGGAAATCGAGACATATTTTATGTTCAACCAGGAAGCTACAGCATTTGTGTAGCGGATCTAAACACTTAAAGAAAAAAAAAAACACAGAGTGCTGAAACGTAGGAACAAATATACTTTTAAATACTGTAACTGTAAATATACATGGCCATTATTAAACATAGTGGATGTGAGCACAATTTTTGGCTGAGACTGACATTTTACATAATGAGATGAAACGTGAAGCAACGAAATATTTGCATTGATTTAGGGATGCACCAAAATTATACGGTGTGGAAACAAGATTCTACAGTGTGAACGTTTTGCTCATATTTGCTAAATGACTTCATGTAAATGATAATCTGCACCCTATTTTTATGAAATGCTTACTGAGGGGATCTGTCTCAATACCTACTGTGCGCCCTTGCTGCCTGCTTCCTATGTAGGGTGCTCGAGATCGGGTGTTCTCAGATCAGAGTGAAGAAGCGAGAGCTTTCTAATCTGCAATGGAAGACTGGTTGATGAGACAGTTGTCACCTGTTCTGAACTTCCTTTATAATATCATCTGCTATTTAAATCCCTTGTCTGAATAGATTGGGGTCAAAACCATTTCTCATTCTCCATACATAACAACTGCGGCTCTTTGGTGGTTGTAATTTTCCGCACAGATGAATTTGTTGGCTGTTGAATCTGTTCATCTGTCTTGTGTGCTTAGGGCCATTGGCTTGCAATGTGACCTACGTTTTTATAATATTCAGTTCAAGGACAGATGTCCTGACATGTTCCTTTAGCATTGGTGGTATGATTAAGAAATCATTGTTTCTTCAATGATGACAAGCCATCCTGGTGCACATGCAACAGCGAAACAGCAAACCAAACCATGTTACTACCACCATTATGTTTTACACATTTGAATAATGTTCTTATCCTGGAACGCAGTGCGTAATATTTGCATCTCTTTTGTTTAATTGGAAGTTTTATGTATAATTTTAGGCCCTCCGATGATGTTTCAGAGCATGTATGCTAGGGATGCAACGATTAATTGACATTTTATTGACATAAAATTGTCTACCTAATTAATTGCTAACTAGTTTTATGGTCGATTAGTCGGTGGCGTCATCAGGCATGTTTCTTATTCTAACTGCAGTAGAAATGGTACTGGAGAGTTAACTCAAGTGCGGTAGTAGCCACTAGAGGATAAACCTCAAAAGTGTGGGAGTATGCATGCTCTGTTGAATCGTTAATGACGTTGGCACAGCGACGTAAGAAACTGTTATTTACAACCAATAATTTTTTGACGTTGAAGCCACAGGTGCATTTAAATTTGGCAAAAAAGTTTGCAAACAGTTTTTGTTTTCACGAGTGTTTGCAAAGACTCTGTTTCAGGAGGGATTTCTTGACAAACATACAGGAGAGCTGGATGAAATCATTCAACTTGAACTGTTCATAAGTTCTTAACCGCTCAGAGAACACGTTTGGGATAAATAGTCTTCATTCTTTGCCAAATTTGATTGACCGATTTGGTTTTATTGCTGCTATTTTGCACATCATTAGTCTTAAATTTTGAGAGGACAAACACTTTTGTATTGGAAGGAAAGTGCTTTGAAACAGAACTTTTGAGTGAGCTTTTAATCTGAGACTTTGTTAGTTAGCAAATGCCCAAAGCAAGCTTAATTGAAAGGCTGAGTCTTAAAGCTAAACGAGTTATTTGGTAATTGAGCATTTTATAATTACAATAATTGGATTAGATTATTTGACATTATTTTAATACCAAAATAGTAGTTTGTTGCAGCCCTAATATTAATATTGGCAGTGCCAATTGTTGATAATTAGTCATTATCTGTAACTGTTATAACAGTTATCTTGATATTATAACATTTATTTATTGTCATGAAAGCATGGGATTATCTCAAACTAATCTCAGACAGTTTTGGTCAAAGAACCGAATAAGCCTATTTTAAATAATCATGCTAGAGATTTGCGAGACATTTGTGTAGTACTTTAAATGCTGCAAATTTGAGCTTGTCTTTACGTGATCAATGAAGAGCAGTCCCTGGTTAGGGAACCTTGGTGTCCAGCTGAGACATTTAATCAGACATTAAATTAATTAGAGTAAGGTTTGAAATGCATAGCTAAAGCTGCACTGTAGGCCTACCATCTAATGATGCATCAGTTATTGTTAAATCCCCCAAATACAAGCCCATTTCCTTGACAGAGCATTTGTTGTTATGTTGTGAAATGTAATGATATGACATTATTAAATTATGGCAGTGTTTCAGGCAAGGTAAAATTACATTTGGAGCCTTTTCTGTGGCTGTCTTGATGTGATGTACAAAACAATTTTATGCCACAATTCAGTTATTTGCTGTTGCATTGTGGTAAGCAGGCCACACCTGTTCCATTCTGCAGCTGTTGGGATGTGTTTGGGAACTGCTAAATCTCCTTTCGGAGGTGCTTAAATTCATGAGAGCAGATTGGGGGTGTGCTTTGGGAACAATCCCAGTATACCTAATGTGACCTTTGTTTAGGAGAGGCTTTTTGTATTTGTACGATCACATTGTGCCTGCACTACAGCAGTGAGGGAAAACGGAATTTGTTACTGAGCAAAACGTTGACAAAACGTGTTTTCAGCTGTACCGTACTGTATTAAAATGGTGTTTTCATTAATATTATTGTTTAGACTAAACTGTGCTAAGTATTGAAATTAAAGTGCTAATGTATGGTCAAAGTCTATTTCGGTCAATGCCCTGTTTCATAGAACGTAATGCGAACAATAAACCGAGGAGAAGCTTGCTTCTAGGTGAGAACTGTGTATGAAATCATGGAATTGACTTGGATCAATAATTTATTGATCACTGCCTTTCCCTAGTGTACTACTTTAAGGCAATTAAAATCTTACTTCTTCTGTCGTATTAGTTTCTTTGTGCCATTGACATGGCCTTGAACGAACAGCATTCCTTACCAATAAAAGTAAAATATATGTTTTACTTTGATTTAATCTGATCACTGTACTGGGAAATTCACACAGACAGAGGCACACCCTGGACAGTGTGCCAGTCCAATACATCGTTCTACCTGCTTTCGAACAAAGACCCTCAAGAAACATCTGTTTCCAGCTGCTGGCCGTTACCAGCAGAATCCCTGAATTGGTTCAATTTTAAGGTACAAACCGGATTCCAAAAAAGTTGGAAAGTTTAGGGACACTAAACAAATTGTAAATAAAAACTGAATGCAATGATGTGGAGGAGCCCATTCTGTTATTTCCTTGACAGTGGCATTCCTGTTTGAGGTGCAGTGACGTTTTTAAGGGTCCGGAGATCACGAGTATCCAGTAGAGTTTTACGGCCTTGACCCTTACACACAGCGGTTGTTCCAGATTCTCTGAATCTTTTGATGATGTTATGCACGGTTGATGATGTTAACTTAAAAGTCTTTGCTATTTTACGCTGGGTAACACCATTCTGGTATTGCTGCACTATCTTTCTGCGCAACAATGGTGGAATTGGTGATCCTCTTACCATCTTGGCTTCTGAGAGACACTGACACTGAGAAGCTCTTTTTATACCCAATCATGTTGTCAATTGACCTAATTAGTGTTAATTGGTCTTCCAGCTGTTCGTTATATGCTCAATTTCCTTTTTCCAGCCACTCATTGCTACTTGTCCCAACTTTTTTGGGATTTGTTGACACTGTGAAATTTTAAAGCAACATATTTTTCCCTTGAAATGTTACATTTACTCAGCCTAAACTTTTGATCTATCATCTATGTTCTATTACGAATAAAATATTGGCATTTGCCATATTTCCATCATTGCATTCAGTTTTTATTCACAATTTGTTTAGTGTCCTAACTTTTTTGGAATCCACTTTGTATGATCATAAGTCTTGGCTCACACAAATAGTGACAGGAACATTGTTGATGACCAGTAGCACCAAATGGGAAGCAGCAAAGCAAGTACAGGAACGTTATTGGCTCATCTCCCAAAGGGTTTTCAAAATACTATTTTGATATTTGGATCTACAGTATCCCAAACATAGAATATGGACAAAAATATTGGAACAAGCTGACCGAGGAAGATGGGTTCCGTTTTGAGTCTTGGTCCTCCCAAGGTTCCTTCCGTATGTTCAGGCTGTGCTTCCTTGCTATTATTGACCTAGACTTGCTCAGTTTGCTATTGGTTTAAGGTATTAGAACAGAATTTTAAATTGCCATGGTGCTTTGAGAGCACTATAGAAATAAAGCTGACTTCACATGACAGTGGGTTAACATAGTTAATTACAGCTTTTTACTTTGCTGTACTTTCTCAGACTAAGCTTTCATGTCATAGTCAGTGGCTTTGTAATATACAGTAGAAACAATTGGTGGTTTTACAGCTACAGGCTATAGTCTTTGTTTCTCTGCATACTTTGTTAGTCTCCTTTACTCTGTTCTCTAATGGTCAAGACTCCCATAGGTCAGGTACCTTTTATTATTTGCACTGCAGGGAGACTTGTCTGGTGGTGGTGTTATTGTGTTGTGCTGGTACGACTGGATAAGACCCAACAGTCTGTAAGCGCTCCTTTCTAAATCTTCATAAGATGCTGCCAAAATGTTGCTGATGGTTGGACATCTTTGGTTGGTGGACTATATTCAGTCCAGCTGTGGGTGACAGTGTTATGCATGTGGTTAGTACAGTTGCCTCACTGCTTTGTGTGGAGTTTGTCCTCATGTTTGCATGGTGTTATCCTATCTCAAGTACAAGCATTTTGTTGACTGGCCACTCTTAATTGGCCTATGTCTAACCATTCATGGTGATGCAACGCTAAATTAAAGTAATACAAAGTCTTAGTCCAGCAGTGGAGTTGCACACAGTGGAGCAGCACAGTACACTAACACACCACCTTCACCGCAGTGCCAAGAATGATCCACCACCCAATTTGTCTTGGTCCTGTGAAGGTACTGAACATTAGAGAACAGAGTAAAGGAGGCTAACAAACTTTGTAGAGAAACAGATTAATTACAGTCTGTAATTGTAGTACTATAAAGTGTTTCCATATGAGGAATAAGAGGAAATGATTGAACAGGACATTGAGTGTAGAAACATGGAGGTGTACCTAATAAAGTGATCACTGATTGTATATTTGTTCATATACAAGAGTATAGCAACAGTTGGCTTTATAAGTCAGTCAGATACAGACATATTTACTTACCCATGGTGAGAAAATACAGACACAGGATAATTAAGTCACTTTTGAGGAGTCCTTCCACAGATTTTAGAGATGCAGGGAGGTGCAGTGTGGGAGCATCACAAACAGCACAGCACTCTTTCTCACAATAGAATAGAGTCATTTTTCATTGCTCCTACGCTTTTGACCTTTCTACTGTTACGATCACAAATCTGCACTCTTTAACCACCACTCAGCAATTAAATTAGATGAGCAAGGCAGTTTTTTCTTTCAGTGGTGTTTGAGACGGCTTATAATTTTTTTCTAGGTGAGACAAGGTTGTCATGTTACAGGAAACAATACACAATGTCTGAGATTTTTGTCTAAATTCTTGCATTGACAACGGGAGAGGTCCATCAGTCTTGCCATCTGCAGTCTCTGAAAATCAATTGATTAGCCAGGTTTTGCAGATGTTATGCACATTTCCAAAATTTTGGCGGGAAAAATGTGAACGTGTGAATGACGTCGTGTTTTCATGCACTAGTTATGTAAAAGCTTAGTTTTAGTTTTTGGTCTAATCAAGTGGAACGGAATCATATGACTTGCAGCTTAGTATGTCATCTTTGTCTGAAAAACAATTTTCCATCACCTTTTAGTACATACCGGCTTTAGTGATATTCTAATTCTTCTATGTCATCCTTGCATTAAAGTCTTTGCAATGTTTTTGTTTTTTATTTGGAGTATTTCCAGTCAGGTTTTTTTTTTGCACATTGTCAAAATTCACAAGAACCTGGTGGATGGGAAACATGCTGTTGATGGGATAGCCTGGTTATTCAGTACATTCTGGTACTTATCTGTCTGCGTTTTATTATTGTTATTGCCACATAATTTAGACATGAGCCTAGACACCACCAACAGAAACTACCCCAGCTCATAACACGCACTGAGCACTATGCACTTCATTGGATTCCCCGCTTCCCCAGATGTGACTATCTCTCTGGAAAATCTGGACTTCTGACCTCACCAAGTAGTGGCTTTCTTATGCCCCCACACATTTTGTCTGATGTCTCAAGAGGGCTTTTTGACCTTTAAACATAGTTTTACTTAGCATTGGACCGTTCTGAACCCAATTAGGTTTTTTCTGGTGCTACCCAGATTAGTGGTTCAGTTTACGATGGGAATCCTGATAACACATAAATACACAGTCAGCAGAAGCTGTATTTTGAATTTTGCTTTTGACAGCTTTTCTACAATGTATTGTTTGCTGATGAGTAATGAAATGGTTATAAACTTGAGCTGTGTTTTGCACCTGGTGACCAGGGATGTTTTGCTGTGACTTCAAAAAAATCTTTGGAGAAATTACTAAACACCAGAGCACTAAATTAAAATTCTCTGGAGTCCTTTTTTGCATTATGTCTTAATCAGCCAAATTCATTTAAAGGATTCTGTGGAAGTGAACCAGGTGAACTTGGGTAATAAAGCAAAATGCATAAGGACTCCCAGAATGCTGTTGCTTACGATTTAACTGTACTGTCCAGGCCACTGAAGTTCAAGCTAAATGCTGCTTTTAACAGGCTTCATCTGAGTGGTGTTTTCTCCATGATCACCTGTTTGTGTTGCTTAATACATATCGAGCTGTGCATATGGGGTGTTATTTTTGTTTTAAATGTTTTTTATTATTATTATTTTTTTTATAAACCAGAAAACGATTGTTTTCTGCTGTTCTGGGGTTGGCATAGTGCTTATTAAGCCCAAAGTTAAAAGTTTGAGACCAGCAATCCAGTTATACTTAGTATAGTGGGATACAGTGGGATTGCATTATTATCTGGTTCCAGTTATGTCTCTTACTACACACTGCTGTCTTCCATTTATGTATTATTAATATATAATGCATTGTGCTGAACCATAGATATGATTACAAGTTCTCTGGATGCAGACTGGCTTAGTTTGCTGTATGTTCCCAAGTCAGAGTTCATGGTTGACTGTTGTTGTAACTTGGTCACTAAAATCAAATATTTGCTATAGTTTAAATTAACTTGGAAAACCTTTAAAACATTCTTTATTGCTTTTTTCTCCCTAGGTGGTGATAAACTGTGCCATTCCCAAGGGACTAAAATATAACCAGGCAACACAGACCTTCCACCAGTGGCGTGATGCACGGCAGGTGTACGGCCTTAACTTTGGCAGCAAGGAGGACGCCAACGTATTTGCCAGTGCCATGATGCATGCCCTGGAGGTGCTTAACTCTCAGGATGCAGGTGTGTTGAACATTTAGCTGCAGGATTGTAATTTAATGTTATACGTTACTGTTACAGACCTTCAACTGAAGGCTGGGTCTTAAAAATATTTAGGTAAGTGGGTTATTGAAATTGGTAATGACTAGTCAGTGAGCATTCTGATCGATGCTACTGTAATGTAAACACACAGGGTGTATTCACAAGAAAAAATTGTGCTAACAAAATGTAAACGCATCAGAGATACTACTGTAAACACGTTGGACACTACCAATCTACACAGCACCCAATGCCCAGACTGAACTGTTATATGTATCACTTGCTTCAGAAAATCCACAACAATGTGGTTATTCAGTTCCTGGTGGATTTATTCTTCTTTGTCCAAACAGCATATTAAAAAATGGGTAAACCATAGGTTGTATATAAAAGTTATATAGGATTCTGTAGTGTAATCTAGTCTGGTATTGATGAAATGGCCATGATACTGCATACATACAGTACTGTTGTTATGTAATGTCCTTAGCTGCTCTGCTCTGGTCAACCAATCAATCAATTTATTTATATAGCGCGTTTTACAATGGTGCATTGTCTCAAAGCAGCTTTACAATATTATCATCTTAATAGGCCAGTCCCAAATTGAGCAAGCCTAGAACAACAGTGGCAAGGGAAAACTCCCTGAATTTATAAGGAAGAAGTCTTGGGAGGACCAAGACTCAAAAAGGGACTCATCCTCCATGGGTGACTTGGATGTTAATGGAATAATTGCTTTATAGTAATAGTACAATTAAGTAAATGATATAATTTAAATCAATAATAAAATGTAGTTTTTAAAATTAATTAGTAATAAAAGTCAAAATAAATGATGAACAAGGCTAGTCATCTCTGCTAGCAGCTAAAACATTCAGTAATAAATGAAATAATGTCCACTGTCTGCTCCAGTGCCACAGCTGTCCTGTGAACCTCAGGTACTTTGCAGGCCGTGGAGCAGAGTTTCTAACCCGTACCTTATCAGCATGGTGCGCCTAAGGAGCTGCAGACCAGCCAAATATCATCTGGATGTGTGCTGGTTTGTCTCTTTGCATGCTGGTTTATCTTTCTGTGCCCTGACCATTATGGGCACATCGTACTCATTTCTCTGATTTGTGTTTGTTAAAATGTCTTCACTGTAGGCCGTGCTGTTACTTGTCATTACTGTTGTGCTACAACCAGTGTTGGGCACGTTACTTTGAAAAAGTAATTAGTTATAGTTACTACTCCAAAAAAGTAACTGAATTACTCCACCAGAAAAGTAACTAGTTACCAGTAAAAGTAACTATCGCGTTACTTTTGTGTTACTTATGAACAGGTTTGCTTATTACAGTGAAATTCATTGTGCAAACACTAATGCCAGCTCAAACAAAAGCTTATATAACCAGACTAGCACTGTCGTATATTAATGCTCATCTGAAACACTGCCACGCATACAGTGAACACATTCTCGAAGATGGTAACTTCAAGGCGCACCTAACTCACACAAGCCACGCCCACAAACACACCCACAAGTCCTGCATGCTCCATGAACACTTAACAGTGCACACAGACAACACATACCCAAAGGAATCAAATCAGCGAGTCACGACAATGATCGCCAGGTCTGCCCCTGGCTGTGATCAACGCTACAATATTTAGTTGTAAAACA
>JAUZSU010000777.1:0-29065 GCA_034780255.1 Parotocinclus maculicauda
GAAAGTGGTAGGAAGAAACCTCGGGAGGACCAAGACTCAACAGGGGACCCATCCTCCATGGGTGACCTAGATGTTAATTAAATAAATACTTAAGAGTATATTAAATTACAGCAAAATTAGGTAAGTAATTTGAATCAATAACGAATTAATAATAAAATTTAAATTAGTAATAAAAGAAATAAACTAAATTATAAAACAACTAGATTATAAAATGAGTCCTCAGTGGGAGGCACACCGTCTCCTAATGTGCAACCGATGGAGAGAGTTACTGCACTCTGGTGGGACTGGTTACTTGTCCAGGGCATGCTTACACCTGCTCTGTTCTCAATGCTATGTTGATATTTAAATTATTTTTTGACAACAAAGCATGTAAGTAATATGAATACAGTGAAGGACCATTTGTAGTCTGCATTTAAATATGACAACAATTTAAAAACTGCTATTAACGTGAAAATATCGCTTATATTTATTTGTCTGAAAACCAAAATATTACTCTGTGCTTTGGGAAAATTAAGGCTTTATTCTCTTGAGAGATACTATGTGTTATTTGCAGATATTGCAGCATACTTTTTAGACTGAAAACTTACAATGCGGCCCAAACATCTTAGATCACTAGAAAAATACTTATTTTTGCATTTTCCCTGAATGTAATGTATTGTTTGTAATGACTAATAATATAATAACCATAACAATTTGATTGAAAAGTTGAATAACAAGTTTAATAGCAAAGTCCATATATTTCAGAAAGTGTTTAGTATGGCCTTAACCCCATCAAGCTTTTTGGAAGCGCGTGAAGTTAGAGGAACCTCAAGCTGTTGTAAAATCACAATATGATCTTTGGAGTATTGTAAAATCAGGCTGGGACAACATGAACCATCAGATTTTGCAAACTTGTGAAATACATCCCAGCTTGAGTGCATGGTGATTTTGAAAAGTAAATTAATGCTTTCTGTTGTGTAAAAGTTGGTTGGAAAGATTATACAAAACCATGGTTAAGGGTACATCATGTCAATAAGATCAAAGAAATGCCTAATGTGGCCTGAGATTGTGATCATTTTTAGTAAAAGTCACTTTATCTTGTCTTGATCGGTTTTTGTTGTTGACTTTTCAGTAAAATCAGATTATTCGTCGGATTTTCTGCTACCATGGATATTCTTAATATTGTATCTAAAGTGGTTGTTTTTCAATTTATAACCAAAGGTCATCGCCAACATTACCAATGGGAAGTAGGCCTATTTTAGTCATTTAAACTAATTGAATTTGATTAAATATGCCCAGTGGTTCTTGGTATTTTAATTTAGGTACATTTTTAAGAAAAACTAATCCAATATTATATATGTGAGTGGCAAATGTATGAGAACTTTGCTTTTAGTATCTATAATAACCCTTATAGCATAAACAGCTACAACTAAACGTTTCTGGTAAATGGTGCCCATTTCAGTTGCAACTCTGGGATGTTGGTGGCTTTTCCACATAAACGGCTTCCACAATATTTGTGCTGGATGAGTAAGCAACAATGGTCTTGAACAACCTCAGTTTAGGATTGGTTGGAACTGAACTTTTTAACTTTTCTAGCCATTAGAGTATCAATATATCTTTTTCTCATGTCCTCAGAAAGATCCTTTGTTATGCCTAATTGTAATCACATCTAAATTCACCTTAATAAACTCACTTCTTTTCCTATAGATTCACATACGTTTGCCACCCACAGATATGTTACATGGGATTATTTTCCACAATAAAAAAGGTCATGTTTATTCATATTTGTTTCTCATTTGTTTATTGGGTCATCTATGTCTACCTTTAGGACTTGTGTGAAAATCAACCAGTGATGCGTTAGGTAATATATACCCAAGTTATGCAAGCAAATTCTAAAAGGTTTACAATCCTTCAAGCATCACTGTATAAAAATGACTTTGCTGCCTCAGTTGGCAGTGGGATTTATTTACTTCTCAGAGTAGTAGTCTTTCTAGGAAAGTAAAAGCAGGAGGAAACAAATGGAGTGATTGAGTGTTACTGCTGCTCCTCTTTCTCATTTAAAACCCTGCTAGATCTAATGGCCTCACACTGTTCAAAACCTACTCATCAGTCCTAGTAAACAAACACATTTCTTTTTTCACTTAACTTTTAATGTCTTCCTGTCCATTCCCACAGAGAAATAAACCTTTTGCAGTAAATGAAATGTTTGTTTTATTGCTGGAGAAATCAAACTGTCACAGTTTATTGTATTCATTTGAGGCATCATTGTTTTTTCTGACTGTGTTCCAGACTAACAGATTTAACTGCATCAGTCATTAAAGTGCAGCTCTCATGTGTATGGTGAAGGGAGATGCCGAGCTGTGGGGTTAATGTGGACCGGGTTAGTGTGAGAAGTGAAAACATGAGCCGAGCTGAGCGCAGATTTCATCTGTTCCTCAGGCTATGGGAGTGTGAGGGACCTCTGTCTGTATGATGGGGACCTTCTCACTTTTACTGTAAGCCACCCAGCCCAGCTCCGGAGCAAGCATGCTGACTGCACTCATTAATCAAAAGCCTATTTAGGCACATGGATAACAATCAGATCAGCTAATTGAATCGAAATGCAACTTAAGCCAGAGGCGAGATGGATTTATAATTGTAAGTGGCATTAATTTTACATCTTGCCAAACTGAATTTGAGATTCTGGCTGTAAGCCGTTATTTAGCTGGTCATACTGTCAGTTATAATAACTCTTTTTGTCACTACAGTTTACATATTGTTGCTTGATAAGTTCAGTGCTTAGTGTATGCACTGGTGTAGGAGGTCATTTATCTAAAGCATTGATGTCAACCATCATGGGTGTAGCTGTAAATCTTATTTGGTATTTAATTTGATTGAGTCTTGAGCCCACCAGGTCATTTTCAAATTTTTACACATTAGTCACATATGAAAAGCTTGCATGCATTACTTTGAGTTCAGTATAATACATGATAGGAGTTCTTAATTTAGTCTTGCTACCAGACATGCACTCCCCTCCCTGTATCTGTGTGGGTTTACTCTGGGTATACATTTATGTCTGACTAGTTTCTGTGTAACCTTAAGTCCATCACTGTCAATTGAAAAAAACAAGACAACCAGAACTTTTGAGATCTTATTTACTCAACTTTTCAAATGTCTTACGGATGGCTAGCTAATAGCTCAGTCAGTAAGTTTTTAGTAATTCTTACTGTTGCTATTAGTGCTGTAGCACTCAAGACTGATCCTGGACTTGTGTTTGGACTTATTAACGTATTTTAAGTTTATCAACTTCATTAAAAAAAAAAAACATTTGTTTACAGCCATTTCATATTTTCTGTATATAGACTATATAAACCACCTTTCACTTACTTACTGAGAAGTGACACATCGGGTTATTTGGGGAATTTATTTTACTTAATTTATTATTTGTACTTACAATCAAGATATATTTACTATTGTATAACCAGAGGGTAAAACGCAACGCACAAGGCACAAATTCACATCCATGCAGACGGTATTGACCTGAGATATTTCATGTTTTCCATTCTTACACTTCTGGTTTGCAACAAATTTCAAAAATAATTTGGAATGAGAATAATTTAGGTCTAGTAATTTACTTAAAAAACCTAAATGATGAAACCTGCTCCTTTTAATTTTCGATCCAGCGTGCACACAGTCCAATTTTTCCAAATAAGATGTGGACTACTGATTCATCTGACCACAGTGCATGTTTCCACTGTGTGATGGTCCATCTTAGATGCTTAGAAGCTCTGAAATGTTAACACTGCTTCTGGACATGGTTAACATTAGGGTTTTTTTACACAGAAAAATGCCATTTATAAATGTAACTCCATATTGAAGTGCTTAATAAAGGTTTGCCAAATGTGGTTTAATCAGCTATTGTTGGATGGTGATTCTTGGTGCAGTGCTGTCAGAAGGATCTGAGATCATTGGCCTTTAGTTTAGGCTTGCACCTTCCGCCTTTATGGACTGAATTTTCTCAAGAATCTTTGTTTCATGATATTATGCACCGTAGAGGGGAACATATGCAAATTCCTTCCAATCTTTCTTTGAAGTAAACATTAAAACATTTTCGCATACATTTGTTGACAAACTGGAGATCCTCTTGCATTCTTTGCTCATCAAATAATGATTATAATCACCTTTTGTCATTACCAAATATAATTATTTACAACAGGTAATGACAAAAGGTGATTATAATCATTATTTGATTATTATATGATTATTATTTATTTGTTTTTTAACTTTATTTACAGCCCTAAATTGTCCCTATCCTAACTTTTTTTGAGTGTGTTGCAAGCTAGAAATGTACTGGATGTTTATTAACAAATGAAATTAAGTTGACCAGAAAAAACATGAAATATCTTAGACTCATACCCTCTGCAATTAAATAAAAGAAAATTAAATGTAAGGGACGTTTGGATTTTTTTAAATTTGCATGTTGTCTACCATTTCAATTTTTTCTGATTTTGGGTTGTAAATGCTAGTTATTTTTCAAAGTGAATCTATGTAGCAGCCTCTAAAATATATTTTACTACAGTTATAATAATGCATGCAAATATTATTACTTTAGGAATTTTAACAGAGATCAGTTACATTTTATTTCAGGCTAAGATACAGGTTTTGATTCAAACTTGGACTCCATGTTGACTCAGTCCTGGCTGTTTGGGTCTTGGACTTCTCTTGTACATGACAGAGGTTATCTTGGATATTTCCCTAATTCTCAAATCAAATCATCAATCTGTGATAATGCTTCAACACAGCCCAGATCAGATTGTGAATGTATATGAATATACTTTAAGATGAGCAAGTTGACTTATCCAACTGCTGTGTTTCAATCAGACACAGAGAGAGGTCATGTCTGAACTTATTGTATTTTGTGTGTGTATGTGTGTGTGTGTGTGTGTGTGCGTGTGCGTGTGCGTGTGTGTGCGTGTGCGTGTGCGAGTGTGTGCGCATGTGTATATGTGTGTGTGCGCAGTGTGTTGTCAGTATTAGCTTTTATTGAAGTTCTATTTATTTTCCGTCACTCTCTTCTTTTTGAGTTGACCTCCTGGCCTTTTGCATACTCCAAAGCAGAAGCTGGCTCCAGTCCTGCATGCATGTGGATGTTTCTCACTCAAGGTCTAGATGCAAAGATCTTAGAGGCCCTGCAGCTCCTGCATTATCTCCACTCAGTCAGCATGGCTCTCTTTCTAATGAGAAAATGAGAAATGTGCCCTTGGCAGCCCTGTGAGCTGCAGACTGGAGCGTGTTAGGGCACGGCAGGTTACACTAGGTTTTCATTAGGTGTAATTGAAAGCGGGCCGTGTCGGGTGCGGTGAGGGTCCTGCCACCTTTACCTGTCCTGCTCTGAAAGCATTTTTTAATGAGGTTGAAATATGGAGACTCTGCTCTTATTAATAAGGCTTGCGCGTTGCCGACAGTGCCTGAGTGTCGGGGGCTGATTGTTTTTGGACTTTTTGGCATAACCCCTGGATGATTCCAAATAATTCCTCTGCTTAAACATTTGCCGGGACGCTCAGACACAAGAATTAATTTGTAGGAATTTGTTATCTCAAACAAAATAGCAATATCCATTATCTGTGTTAAAGAATAAAATAGCAAAGCAGGTTAAAGCTGCCATGTGGTTGTGAGTTGAAGAAGGTGTGTGTGTGTGAGTCTGTTCCTATCTCATAAAAGCAATGAAAGCAGAACTGTCCTGAGCAACAGTGACGTGAGAACTCTAACCAGTGCCAGCTGGTGCCACACAGAGATTAAAGTGCAAAACAAAAAACAATCAGATGGGATAAGTATAGTATTGGTGTGGGTTATAGCCTTCATCCTTTTCTCCACCTCTCTCTCTCTCACTCGCTATAACTCTCTTTCTCTTTGATAGTAAGGGCACAAATTAGACCGAGTCTCTCTCTGCCATGTGCTCAGACCCAGCAGCCTGATTAAGGACTTTTTGTTTTCTTTGATCCCTGTTTCGTTTCTTCCTAATGTGCAACTCAGTGTTTCTTGGTCACCACAAGCCCCCAGCCACAACAGGAGGGTGCATGCTGAGGAGAGATGGACTGCATGTAGGCTCGATCAATCGGCTTCTCACCTTTCATTTGCTTCTACATGATCTTCAAAGTGTTGGGTCAACTTAATCTCAGAAATAGCAGTCAGAAACAATGTCACTACTACATTTGTTGTGCGTGTAACCTAAAATACTCTAAAGAACGCATTTAGGGCAGTGAATACTCAATGTATTGTTGGTCAGACGGAATTGCAATAGACTCCAGCAGAAACATAACCACATGATGCATTGTGGAAAAGAAATTTGCATGCACTGTGTAAAAGCACCTGCAATAAAGCTACATTATGAAATATACACCTATTTAACCAGAGCGATAAACAGCCAGAAGTCTGTTTGTACATTAGAACAACACATTGTCACAATCCAACAGCCCCAGAAGGAGGGGATTCCTTCTGTGTCCTGACATTTGTTTTACAAATTAGACACTTCAGGGTTCATGCTAATTAACTAAGCTAACACTCAGATAAGCTAGCACATTGAACTACTAATTTTACCGAGCTAAATTACAGACTGCATATGATAGATTACCCTAAATTACACATCTCATATTCACTTCTAATCATTTATCAACATCTTACTATTTACCATCAAACAGCTTATGTAGTGCTGAGATGCAGAGCGAACCTGTATAGCAGCCCTCATTTTAGGTTTCTGTTGTATTGTTGAACTGGAAAGGGTGACTGGACAAGTCATACTTTAAGCAAAGAAAAAATAAAGGCAGTCTGAAAAAAATGTGTGCTATGTACAGTTATGTATGAGAATAGATAAGGAAAGTATAGCACTGGTGGGAGTTAATATGCCAGTTTTATGCCAGGTTCTGCAGTACCCTTATGTTATGCCCTCTTGAAAGAGCATACATATTACACTTAGAATTAATTAGGATTTGATCTACTATGGATACGTTTTATAAAATATTCTGGTGTAAATGCAAGCAAAGGACTTCATCTTACTTTGCTTACATTAATACAAAATAATCTGAATTTTATCATAATATGTTCATAATTCGGTTGTCGGTTATGATTTTTTAATTTGACTGAGAAATCTTTTTCTTTGCTTTAGTATCTACAGTGGGCATTGTACAGCCCTTCATGCATTAAGATACTTGACAGGTGTAGTCTGAATTAACTCTATCCCACCTGTGTAAATTTTAGCTGTGTCCGTTTAAACACCAGATACAGTAAAGCAGTAAAGTAAAGCAGTTTTGAAGATGAGTGGTGTGCTCCATTGTGGCCCCTGTAAGTATTTGTGAAGGCATCTGTGACAGCATTGTTTATTTGAACTGGTGCATCTTTTCCTAATGCAGCAAGGTACGTGTGTGAAGCACATGGTCCTGCTGACCTGCTGCAGGCCTCGACTGATTGCATTCAGGTTGTAGGCTATTCTGGAGCTGGTGCTTATTTTTGCCGGAAGGTGTGAGTGTGTTGTATTTTACGGCATGCACTGTGTCTGCTCATTGTGAGTGAGGAAAAGCAATGTTACTGTCAATTCACTGGCACACTCCCTTCGCTCTGAGGCTGCGGCTCAGGATTTACGAGTTCCTGGCGTGGGGTTGTGTGCACTGTGCACTCTCACCAAAGCAAACACACACCCCACTGTCCTCCCTGCTAAGCATGGATCATCCTAGAAGAACGGACAGGGGGCCACGGTCCGTCTTTTTCTTACCTCGTATCAGAGAAGTTTTTCAGGGAATTTATACTAAGCATGTTTTGTGATGCAGTTAACAAAAAACAAAAAAAACACTGAAAATTATTTATTAATCAGTGTGTAAAGATTGTTTCTGATGCCTCGGCTAAAAGAGCTTATGATGATGATTATTGTACAGTGTCTCTGAGTCTGCATAGGAGTGCTATGCTACAAATTTTATGATACAAATGTACAGAACAGTCCCATAGTTGGAGCTCAATGTATACTGTAAGTATTTATCTTGAATAATTATGAGTGAAAATAGCTTCTATTTTCTTCAATGAATTCATGCACAGAGATATTTCTGTACACACCTACACACACTTTTTCTAAATACATTAAGCTCAGTCTAGAATCCAGAATGCTTCATTTGTTCCTGTGTTACATGTCAATATGATATATGGCAGAAGCAAAAGCGTTTTTATATCAATTGTAAATATATATATTTTTGTTAATGTTGAGTTTATGCACTACTATGCAAAAATCATAGGAACCTTTTTATATTTAGCATTCTAATTTGTCTTGAAGGTACTTTTAATTGGTTTATACTGTGTGTGTTGTATTGTATTGAGTTTATGTAATGTATGTTTTCAAATTGTTATCTGGTGTTTAAGGGATTCTTGATTTGACTAACTATGATTGTGTTTGATGTGCAATTAAGACAAAAGTAGTGCGCAGTTAGTGTGGTGGCCTCAAAGCTCCAGCGTCCCCGGTTCAGTATTGACCGGAGTGGAGTATTCACGTCCTCTCTGTGTCTCAGTGAGTTTACTCCAGGTGCTCTGGTTTTCTCCCGCAGTTGTTGGGTTAATTGATTATGCCAAATTGGCCCGATGGGAGTGGGCATGACTAGTTTTGCCGTGACTTTGTGTGTGGCACAAATAGCTATTGTTGTAAATAGTGAATAAATACATAAACACTTACATTCTGCTGTGAGTTCTTTTTGTATTTTTACTCTCTGTCTCTGTGTAGCTTAATGAGTGGTTTGTAGAATCAATTAGTAAAAATTACGTTTCTTTAATCCAAACATCACATTACATTGTTGAGTTATTCTCAGCTGAAACAAGACAATAAAGGATCTTATCACTAATGTTTAGACCATTGGGATTTATTAAGATGAATATGTATAATAACTGTGTGTTTGTTTATTTACATTCTTATTGGGCCTTATTTCTACCTTGTTCTTTTTGTGTTGCTTGATTTCAGCTGAGCTGCAGAGAGAAGGAAGCATAGAGACGCTGAGTAACAGCTCAGGCTCCACCAGTGGCAGCATTCCTCGTAACTTCGAAGGTTACCGCTCTCCTCTTCCTACCAACGAGAGCCAGCCTCTCAGTCTGTACCCCACCGGCTTCCCCTAAAGCACCCGTCCCTCCCGCACCTTTCACCTTCTTCTCCTCCTCACAGGAACGCAAAGGAACGCGTCGTTTAACCATCAGCTTGTTCAGCCAGTCTGAGTAAAAAAGAATGCAAATCCTCTCACATCAGGGTTGGAACTGAGATGATCTCTGCATGCAGGCATTCATTAAATGCTTTACCTGTTTTTTTGGGTGTAAAGCTTGCCAGAGCTGATGACTTACCCCTTTGTCAGATGTGACATTTAGTTTTTCAAAGAGGTGTGTTTGTCTGTATCTATGGGTCATGTTTATATTACATTGTGTGGATCAAATGTCCCAACAAGAATAGAAAGATTTAAAATCTACTCTGATTTTCTTTTGAAAAATCAAAAGGGTCAAAGTATCTCCGTTAGGTTACTGGGGTTAAGGTTAGGGTTAGGTATGCAGCGGAGTGTAGCGTTATTTATCTACATTAACCGTTAAGTTCCCACCAGGATTGAGAGATAAACGTTCTAGTGTATATGTGCTTGTGTGTACACGTACCTTGTCTTGCTATACTTGGGAAATATGTCTAGTGAAGACCTTTTTCTGGTTCTCACTCATTTTTTACAAATATGAAAAGCCAAAAGTCTTGCTTTAGGTTACGGAGGTTAAGGTTAGGATTAGAATTAGGGTTAGGAGTAGGTGTAGGTGTAGCATTAATTAACTGCAGTGGTCCTGCAGTGATGTCATTCATGTCAACGGAAAGTCCTCACAAGGATAGCAAGACAAACCTGTCTGTGTCTGTGTATTAACTGACACATCATGTGTGCCTGGCTACATTTCAGCAGGTTATAAATGATTACATTTACCTTCATTCTCTTTCATCAATGTGTAACCAGTAGGATATTTTAATATAGACATATAAATACAAATTTTAATATAAACTATCATTATATATCTGCACTATGCTGTAAATGTTCATATGGGATTATGTCTTCAGTAGATGTTAAATATGTTAAAAACGAAATTACCATATATTTATATCTGATCATAAAACTTTTTAATCTTTTTAAGTGTGTTTAAATATATGTATACAGTCATGTTGAACCTTGTGTTTTGCTTGGATTATTGCTGTTGCTATTAGCACTGGTAACACTAGTAATGCTACTCCCACACACAATGTTATACAGCAGTTTCATATTTACTGCATTATTCTTTGTATGATTTCGTTGTTAATCATTAAATCGATAAATGGTGTGACTGTATTAGTTTTGTGACTTTTTAAAATTACTGGTAAATGCAAGAGTTTTCTTCTGGGGGGGGCACTTATCATTTTTTCTTGTTTTAAAAAGAGATTTGTGACATCTTTAATTTTCATAGCTTTGTTTGGATGAGACTTCTAAGCTCAATTGTAGCAAAATATTTATCTCAGAACAAACACACTCTCACATATCAGATTTTAAAAAGTGATGTTCTGTTAAAGTGGACTGACAGGACATGACAGGACATAAAGAAATAGTGCAGTGATATTGATGAGGGTTTGCTCTAATAGCTTTCATCTTAGCTTGCAGCCTAACGAAAGCAATTCTAGTTGGACTGGACAGCACAGTTCATATAGTGAGACTGAGGTGCATTGTGACAAGAAGATGATGTTCTTCACTCACTGAATGATTTACAGAGGTCAATATAGGCATGGCTGTAGTTTTCTAAATGTATTGCACATGCTTTTTATGAACTGTAATAATGCCAGGTGTTGAATGTGCAACTGAAATATGTTGCTTTGTGAAAGGATGAACTTTTCTTTATAACCATTTTAGTTGTGTCAGTATTGGATCTAAAGCTGCATGATATGGACAAAACTTATTTGACATTATACAGCTACTGCTAAACATGACAATTGCAATGTGACATGAATTACATTAAAGTATGGTGATTCCCTGGTGTGTTTTTGGGATTGCATTGGTCTGCATTTACAGTTTGTTTTAAAGCTTTTTATTCACAATTGATAAAAGTACCAACAAAATGATTGTATTTTCATTCTGATTACATAATTAAAGAGAATATTACAATTTCAATAGTGCAAGGCCAGTATGGCAGTAATAAAGGATTGTTCAGTCCTTTGTAGGCCGGAAGGTCAGTATGACACTGATGTGGTAATGGTGGTGATTTAGTGTGTGTTGTACTGGCATGTTGGGATCAGACATGGCAGTGATACGGAATTATGTAAAAACTTAGTGGCACCACTGGACTGAGAGCAGTTCACCAACCAACAGCCATGTATAGCCATATCCAGTCAAAATCATCATGTGAGGATTAACTGCAGCAACAAATGAACTACTGTCACTGAATTGTCTCTGCTTGGTGTACAAGGTGAACCACGTGCTTGTTGTGGATAAAAGAGTTGACACTGCTGTGTCTGATCCATTTGTACCAACACAATACACACTAACAACTTTTAAATGGTCCTAAAAATGAATAAAATGACCTTTAAAAAGTATGCAGAGCTCCAAATGGACATCAGTCTGTAATGGCAGAACTACAAAGTGCATCTCTATGGTAAGTGGAGCTGATACAGTAGACAGGTGGTTTTAATGTAATGGCCGATTGGGGTGTTTTTATTGGAATATGAATACTTGTTTATTAACACTGCCGCATTAAATGTATATTGTGGTTAATAAAATTATAAGAAACGGCGTCATTTCCTCGTGCTAGCTTTCTATGTAGCAATGTCTAGGTCGTAACATTACCTGATTGCCCTTAGGGCAGACAAAAACAGAGACAAAGCCATTATTGTACTTTCACAGTCATCTTTATTATATATAATAAAAAAAAACAGACATGAGACGTGAAAAGAAGACCGATATACAAATGCACAAAGATAAAATTGCGTTACCTGTTTAAACTGTCTTCTTGACCACGTTGCTTAATTAACAAAGCGCTAGAGTGACATATTTTAAGGACATGTCAAGGAGATTTTAAATCCGTGCAAAGACCAGGATTCCCTTTTTTCTCTTCTTTTTTTCAACAGTCTCTTTCTCATAAAGATGTTTATTCGGTGGCTCTTCAGGACCGACATGAAATGAACAGCGATGGAAAATGCATATAGAAAAGAAGTGCTTCTGGTATGCATCACTAAAATAATCTACAGCTATACCTACATCAGTAAATAGTAATGAGAGGCTGAAATAATGAACAAAAAAGCGGCACAAGGTTAGTCTCACCTTTCTCCAGATGATCGGATGAGCAGCAGACACGCAGGAAACCATACACATTCTCTGAAGCCAGGACTGTAAACCATCTGCTAGCTGAACTGGTGATGACCAGCAGCTTTGTGGAAGTTTGTCTCAGACTGACTTGTTGAATTCAGTCAGGCCGTTCGTAAAGGTGGCAGCGTTTCCCTCTTCTCCCACCGGTCCACAGTCAGATCTTTCTGGTTGCAAAAGTTTGGATGAAGCAAGAATTGGAACATTGAGTTATGTGGTTTGCACAGTCGTAAGGCTTGTTGGATTCAAGGTGGGTACTTCACTCTTTCTGCATTCCAAACGTCTGGGCAGTGCAGGTTAGCCTAATTTTTTTCATTTAATTATGCAGAATACCAAATGTGAGCTTACAGAACTCTATTTCTTCTAATGTCCCATAATAACATATTATCCGTTTGCGAATAAATACCTGCTATTTTTTAGTATCTAAACTAAAAATCACAAACAAAACTATTGTATAATCTTCTGTTATCTGTAAATAATCAATATACATTGAAAACCCCTATTGAACCATTACTATACAAAGCAGGTCGTGTGAGCGTTTCTAATGCTTTCTGCACTAACATCATTTTACCGATTAAATTAAAACGAAAACCCCTATTATGCTTACATAAAATATATGTTATTTATATTTAGGTTATGTGCGGTAATCTTTTGCTCCGCTTGTAAAATGCAGGGCTTTTCATAATAAAAAACAGGTAGGTAAAAAATAAATGCGAGTTTGTATTAACGTATTGTAGTTAAGTTGTCACATTATTAAATGGTCTTCTGAATTTACAGGGTTTTTGAAAAAACTTTTTACTTTTACATTTAAAGTGGGAAAACACAAAAACATAAGCATAGACTAAGTTAATAAAATATTCGGTCGTGGCAATTTGTTTTGGCTGCCTATTTTTAAACAGAGAAACATCAAACTTAGTTTCTTGAACTAATTAGGCTAACTAATTAAACACTGACTGGTGACACGGTGGTCAGCCATAATCCTCATAGGTTCATCTGAATTCTCCCACAATCCAAAGATATGATTTAGGTCAGTTTGTGTCACTAAAGTGTCCCAGTGTAAGAAACTATGAGCACTGGTATAAACAGTTGAAAAGCCCATAATGTTTATAATACATACACAGGCGCTATGGAAACGTGACCTTACATTAGTGAGTAAAACGCAACAGTAGTCGGAGTGCTTTTGTGGCGTCATCTATCAATGCGTCAATAAGATTACAGGTGATTAACACATAATCCAGATTCATTCATCCTACAACAGTGTGGATTGTAGAGCTGCTCTGCAAATGTGTTGTTTCTGACACAAGAATCCTGCAACTCTTTTTATTAACAAACTTGACTATATTTTGAATAACAAACGTTCACACAGCAGCAGTCTGTGAAGGCCAACTGATCAGAGGTGGTTTCGTATTTATACACTTCTTGCCAAAGTAAATGGACAAGAAGCTACGTTTCCCTATCGTATATAAGAAATCAAGAGAAACAAGAAATTAAATCCTGCTCCAGTTGTGTGGAAATTCTGATACACGAATTGACTCATGTTCAATATACACAGGAGATAAACACTGCATCAGCAGCCTGCAAATAGCAGAATATAAGTTACATTTATTTTTTTAAACCGTGTTACGTGTTATAATAATAATAATAATAATAATAATAATAATAATAATAATAATAATCATAAAGATTAACTATCTATTATTAACGAATTACCTATTTGTGTAGACGTTAAGAAAAAGCATTACCATACTTTCAAACTAAATTCCTGTTGTTGTTTTTTGTTTGTTTTGTTTGTTTGTTTTAAGTTCCCTTAATATTCATTTATTTACCTGAACGCAAATTTAGTTTGTTCCTGTGTCAAAATGAAACACACCTGAAGTGGCAAAGAATGTCAAGCCAAATGAAAATGGTGGCTTCTAGAAAGCATAACACTTGTCACATTTAAATGCAAGTCTGGGAAACAGAGAGGGGTGATTATGGGCAAATAAGTAGTCTATATCGCATTTATCATATGAAAAAGTTAATTAAGTTGTTGTATGCTATATTTTCCTTTAAGTTTAGCAATAAATAATTATTTTAATTGTTTAAAGTCAGCCCATATTGAATGTCCTCCAGTGATTAATACATTGATCTATCTATCTATCTATCTATCTATCTATCTATCTATCTATCTATCTATCTATATATTAATGAAGTAACGCGCAGTTACGAAACTTAGGCTATAAGTGTTACAAAGCAACAAAATATTAGTAAACATATTAATGTACGCTGTCTATTTAATAAAATCAAGCATTATACAGTTCAATTGTGCTGTAAATTGTTTCTGTCATTTTTTGAGCATTGGCATTTCTGTTGGTTATGTTGATAAGTTATCTTAACAAATTACAATGTGACTAACATTTTATATTGCATTATAGCATTATAGGTCACGATGTACATATAACCGAGGACTTGTAATACCCGTTTATTTAAGTTCCACACCATGCCAGTTCAGCGCGTTATGTCCTGAATATCATTATAAATAAGTTATGCTCTCAGAGAAATGGTCCCCAAATGGGATAAGCGATTCAGTTGTGTCATTTTAAGTTGCATGGTTGCGCTGTGGCAGGTGAGCTTTCACATATATCCTGGGGTCAGTAGAGCGCCCTCATCTGTTACCTGCGCAAAAATATGACTAAACCGTTGCGAATAACTTGAATGCTAGAGACATGGCAGGTTAAAAAAAAAAGTAGTGGATTCTTTTGTTTTTGTGTCTTCTATTTACGCTTCCCAAAGCGCGCGTTTTATGAATTGAGCTCCGTAGACCTGGAACTAATTTATAAATGCTGTATTTATACCGCGCATTGAGGTATTGGTGGTCAAACACTATTAACCAGGTATACTAGCACGCTTTTTTTACATTTTGTTTTATGTTACATTTTTTTCATGTAATACGCAAATGTTTCTACATGATTTCTGGGTAATTAAAACACATTACGGAACATGTTAATTGTGTTACTTCCAAACTATTATGATGTGTGAAGCGCGCGCGTGTGTGTGTGTGTGTGTGTGTGTGTGTGTGTGTGTGTGTGTGTGTGTGTGTGTGTGTGTGTGTGTGTGTGTGTGTGTCGAGGATTGACAGTGGAAGATAGGAATCTGCCAAGCCTAGCATAGTGCTCCTTTTGTTGTCATTAATTTAAAGCAGTGATCTTCTTAATAATTATCTTAATAATAATAATACTCTTAATAATCAATATTCACACATTTAAATTAATCTAAAAATAATCAAGTTAAAGCAACGCCATAGGATGAAAGAAATTTGGGCAGTACACGCATGGATGAGTTGAATGAAGGGGAGGCAAGGTTGACAGGAAAGGAGAGAAGGGATGAGAGAGAAGAGTGGGCGCTTGCAGGTCGGTGCTATCCATGTGACATGGGGAAATATGAGGGACTTTGACAGGTCTTAAACGGTCTGGCGCCAATGCTTCAGTCTAGAGGCCAAATATAGTAAGAGAGATGATGCAGAGGTTCGGCAAGAAATGGCGAAAAGATGGACGTAACAAATAACCACGCAAACGTGAATTAGAATTCTTAATGACAGTGCTTTCTGGTTGTATTTATGACTATAGCAACCTTACTAAAAGTTATTGTAGTCTTAATAAGAACGTATGTCACATCATACATCTTGTTAGAGCAAGCTCCTCTATATTTACATTCTCTCAAACGTGTCGGTGCATCTATGATTTCCCAATTACTGTAACTTGTAATTCAGCCTGAGGATATGAGTAACGGTACAGCTTTGGTTCTATGAAGTTTCCAGCATGAACAACTCTGAACTCGTGTGTGATAATGGCCCGGCGCTTGATTACATTCTCGTCGAGCTGTACGTGTGTCAGTGAGGATCGAGGCCCTAGGAAAAATAAATCGGACGTAATTGCAGTGACTCTGTTGATGTGATTAGTCTCTTAAGTATATACATGGAAAACCATTACCATTCCCATGTGTGGTTAATCTCTTTCCACATGAAATCCTCCTGTGTCGCAGATTAAGCCCACAGATCAAACATAGACTATTGATTAGGGCAAGTCAACGGCTCCGTCTAGCCTATAAACACTTCAGCAGAGACGACTGCTTACATGGTCTAATGAACGAATCACAATTGCACTACCAAATACAGAGATAGTGTGAGAAAACTAAAGAAAATATGTAGGATTCTTTAACAGTAAGTCCTAAACAACTAGGCTTGATTTAGAAGCATTTATTTAAAATAACATTTACAAAACCCTTGTGCAAAAGCAGGAATTAAGAGGTCCGAACCACTCAATTGTGTATATGTGTGGATGATTAATTGTTGACTCTCTTGCTCTTATTGTCTTACAGGCGCTTAGGACGTGGGAAGACAAATATTTTATACAGTCGAAAACGTTTCATTTGAATTTTCTTGCAAGGTGAATTTGCAAATGACAAGGTGAACAGTTTATTAAACACCTCAATTTAATCGAAACACTAGCTTGGGTTTTCGGTTACTATTAATCTAGCAGTAAGCTAAGATCTATGTCCAACTATTTCAGTCAAGACATACTTTTATCATTCATCAGTTAAGCTCAAAACATATAAGAAGAAGTGCTGTGTTTTAACAAGACCACTATTGTTCAGACTAGCTCGCATTTTCTTGTTTGTAAAAATATGTGAGTCAGTCATTATTTATGTGCAACAAATATAAAATACTATCTCGCATCACTCTCATATTTGACTACAAATGTAGTATGTCACCGTTTGTATAATTCATTTCATCAACGAGAATTTTGCATTTGTGAGATATTTCACGTTACTGACTGGATATTACTAAAAGCTAAATATTTATTTTTTATTTGTTATGTTCACACTATATTTGTAAATATATTTATTCACTATAGTATACATGCTAATATATTGAGTGATTTTATATATTATTTTTTAGCCTATTATTTTTGCTATTTAAGATCGTGTACTTGTTAGTGTGTAGTTCCAGGAAAACGACCACAGTTCTTTTTTTTGCAGTCGTGTACATAAAATCAGTCATCAAAAAAGATATACCTTTCTGCACAACATAGTTGTAAAAACTACAAGACTCTTTCTGTAACAGCCAGAACTAACTCACCAGTCATACCACTGGAGTTTTTGTGTCTGTGGTCTAATAGTGACTGGTGAAATAAAGGGTTAAAGTGAAGCGCAACACATTGCCAGTCCACTTCAGCAACTCTGTGTAGACGTGTGAAAGTTATCTCCTTGTAGACATCTGGTGTCGGAGATTTTTAAATCACTAGCAGTTCACAAATGAGCCAACGTGTATTATTGATAAAATCGTAAACTTTTAAGTGAGGATTAAGCGGATGAGATATTTAACCATCACCAGACTGGCGCCAAGCAAATGTACAACACACCACATCCAATTAAATCCACTATCCACCATCAGAGCATTTCTCCTTATACTCATAACATTATAACATAACATTAAATTAATATATTTTGCTATATTTACACTGAAGTACACGTTTAAGATCTTTCTCGCTATATAAGGGTAAATATAAAACGATTTTAGAACAACAAATCGTGATCTGGTTGCTTATTCTGTGATGAATATACTAAATTAGTATTGGCCAACTATCAGTAAGCAGTAGAGATGTATTTCATGTTTAGACATATATAGGCTGTATGATTATGTGCCTTATGCCATAGCAGTGACTAACATATGATATAGTGATATTAAACATCGATGTAAGTTATTCAGTGATGGAAAATAAGTCAAGATAAACAAGTAAAAGTCACTCACCATACTGATCTTTACTATGTCTTCATACTTTTTCCGATCCTCTTGTTTTAGTACAGC
Source organism: Parotocinclus maculicauda (assembly GCA_034780255.1). Classification (NCBI taxonomy): domain Eukaryota; kingdom Metazoa; phylum Chordata; class Actinopteri; order Siluriformes; family Loricariidae; genus Parotocinclus; species Parotocinclus maculicauda. The sequence continues at coordinate 18,166 of JAUZSU010000777.1, forward strand.
ATATGGGTTTAAGTTTTTCCCAAAGACTCGGGATGTATTTAAAGTGCCAACGTCCTTTTAATAGGCAGCAGTTCCTCCCACCATGTCAACGATATAAAACAAAATACAAGCATAATAATTTAGTAGTAATAGTTCGTGTATTTGAGCGACTGTTTCAACTAGTCTGTTCTTATCCTGTACATCGTCAAGCTGTAGTGGCACGAACTGTTTTAGTGAGATTGTTATGTTTTCGCGACATGCAGACTCAGCTATTTTACAACTATACCGTCCATAATGTTTAACATGTTGGTAAACACACGGTTGAAAAATTATTATTTCCTAACTCGGTTATTTCATCCACTCATTATTAGCGCGATATAATAAACGAGTCGCTTTTTGTTTATTGTAGCTGAATAAATAAGATCGCAACCATTAACCCCTAACATGTCGTATATCTTAATTCTTGGTTTTCCGGTGTCTCTAATGTGAATTTGGTCCCCCAAACAAAGTTGGCATCGTCTCATGATGATTACAAAGCGCATAGCTGACCGAGATGATGTGTCCGCGCAGCGGCTGAGGAATGAGCGCTTACCCGCCCGGCTCCGGCGTGGGGGAGGGAGTTCCACTGCTTTTCTGTCATTGGTTAATATTTTATTCTGTTGACATGTTTTCTTACTTCTAATGCTTCCGACACCTTATTGTCCACCCCCTCTCCTTGGGCCTGGTCGGAGCTGTCAAAACCACGCCTATGGAAGCTCACAATTGGTCCGGAAAGCGTAAAATCAGCAATCAAGGGGGCTTGGTTCATTAGTGTTGGGAGCGGAGCAGGAAGGACGTGTGAGATAGTTACAGTTGCGCTGTGGACAGGGCAGGAGCTAAGCCGCTTCATCTCCGCGTCTCTCTTAGAACATGATCGTACTCGGATGGGAGTCTGTACTGAGAGAGTGATCTTATTTTATGAGAAAACCACTCGCAGGAAGCAGAAATCTTCTTTCCGAAAGAAAAGAGTTGTTGCGCTCACTTTGACCGGTACGCGGAATCAGCAGCTGTAGGGTCATTGAATTGACTGCTTCGTGTAGACATAACCTGGCTCCACTCGCTTTATAAACCCAATTTCAAAAACTTTTAACTACAGTAAATTATACCTCGGCTCTTTCTCTCCTCAGACTGTCGACGGCAGATTCCAGTCGGATACGCTTCTAGTCGCTTTGAGAGGAAAAACCTCACTTGAATATCAGATTTCCTCCTCGATTTTTTGGATGCACTGATGAGAGATCCAGTTTTTTCAGGCACTGCCATGGCTTATCACCCTTTCCACGCTCACCGGCCCACCGACTTTCCGATGTCAGCGTTCCTGGCGGCGGCTCAGCCCTCGTTCTTCCCGGCTCTGGCGCTGCCGCCTGCCGCTCTGACTAAGCCGCTGCAGGAGCACAGTCTGGCCGGAGCCGCTGAGGCTGCTCTCCATCCAGCTCTCACTCACCACCACCAGGCCGCTCATCTCCGCAGCCTGAAGAGCCTCGAGCCGGAGGAGGAGGTGGAAGATGATCCAAAAGTCAATCTGGAAGCGAAGGACCTATGGGACCAGTTCCACAAATTAGGAACAGAAATGGTTATTACAAAATCTGGAAGGTAATACTCCACGTTATTTTTTATTGAAAATGTTTATTCTTAAAAAAATTGTTATATATATATGTGTGAATTTATTTCAAAAGTCCTTTTGAATTGATAAATACCCCGTCGTTTAACTGGATGTAGGCTACCGGGTCCGTTTTTGTTTGACATGATTCACATGCATTTCCTGCACTTGCTTAGTTTCAGTATTTCAACATGTAGGATTTTATGTAAACATACTTACCGTGCTTATTTGCACAAATGTCAGAATATATATGGCTTGTAAAGTACATTACCTGCTTATAAACAATGTGGAATTTACATAGACTTTCTTATGGTATGAAAACGTGAGTTTTATTATTTTTTATCGTTGTTTGTTACCTATTTGTATAGACTTTGATAATATACATATTCGTAGTTTTCAGTTAATTAAAACAAACTTGTTCATGTATTTCGCCATGATAACTCGTTTTCGCAAACAGACGTGAGTTAAATTGTTGCTGCATGTCCGGTGTTGATATACAGTTTAACTAAGGCAAAATCAGGCAATATACCCTATAACATACATAAATAGGCTACAATCGTGGGTTATTTGCATATTCGCTGTTGTTCAAATTATCAGCCTGTATGTGATTGACTTAATTCGGCCACTATAATAGAACTATTAATTATGTGGTTAATAATAACAAGAACAGTGTATAATAATGTTATTGCCTAATGTCATGTAATAAACAATTGTATTTTTCCTGCAGGAGAATGTTCCCACCATTTAAGGTCCGAATAAACGGACTTGACAAAAAAGCCAAGTATATTTTGTTGATGGATATCGTGGCCGCGGATGACTGTCGTTATAAGTTTCATAATTCCCGCTGGATGGTGGCGGGTAAGGCCGACCCGGAGATGCCCAAGCGCATGTACATCCACCCGGACAGCCCAGCTACAGGAGAGCAGTGGATGGCCAAACCTGTCGCTTTCCATAAGCTCAAGCTGACGAACAACATTTCAGACAAGCATGGATTTGTAAGTAACTTTGAACGGCATGCTACAGTTCTTTTCCAAGCAAAGGGTTGGCTTTTGCTCGGTTTAAAAGCATCCAAAACGTTACTGTAAAATATATTATACTTAGGCCACGTATTTTTTTTATATAGTACTGTTGCCAGAAATGCTTTAATTCCGATAGCAACAGCGTCGTGTGCTTATACTCGTATATCAACCCAGCGTCCTAAACGCTCTTGTAATGATTCTCTCACTGAGCGATTGTCATTTTTTTGTGTTATGAATAATAACGATGTTCACGATGGGTTATGTAATCTGAATGGAATGTATCTGGGCCTTTTCCCTCGGCCACGGTTCAAAATTCTAGAAAATAATGTTTTAAAGGACAGATAAAGACATCAAGACAAGAAAAAGAGACAAATCATGAACTAATGCCCAATTTTTTGTCTAACTTTAAGAAATGTTGCTTTACTTATTAAAGCCCCCGGCTCCCAAAGTAGAACGTTTAATTAAAAAAATATGCCGGATGCAAAGGCTGGCATCGATACGGCAGACATATACTTGAATGTATCCTACAGCCATGTGCTCATATACACTCGTCTGCTAAACAAATACATTTAAATGGCACACCCATTCGATACTTTTAACGTCAAATAAGAAAAATTGTGTTTAGGTCGCGGCCTAGTTGTTTTTACTTCACTCTTGCAAACCGAACAAACCATTCTTTTAAACATTTGCAATACATTAATATCGTTATTGTTTTATAGTTCCACTGTTACATGACCCGTAACAAACAACATAGGCCCTATACCAAATTATGTTCTGTGACCTGAACTATTCACAGCATTCAAACTTAATTTGTTTTCGCTTTTGCTCAGTTTTGTTTTGTTTATGACCACGTTCACCAAAATTGCGGTTTTGTTCATTCCATTTTCCCTTTGTTTTGTTCTCAGACTATACTAAACTCAATGCATAAGTACCAGCCTCGGTTCCATATTGTGAGGGCCAACGATATTCTGAAACTTCCCTACAGTACATTTAGAACATATGTGTTTCCCGAGACCGAATTCATTGCCGTCACGGCGTATCAAAACGACAAGGTATGTACCGCAGTATAAAATGTATCAAATATATAATTATTTTCTTAACAATATATATACAAGCCATGACTTACGCATACTGTGCTTGCAAGAGCTGGTAACCTGATTCAGAGTTTGGTTGTTTTTTTTTTATTTTTTATTGTTATTGAGATGATATATCTGCTTACATTAGGCCTATTCTCGCTAAAAGCACTAATCTGTGACGTTCATTTGTGTTAGTGGACCGTTAACCTGCACAGAGTGCGACCTCAGTACTGATATTAATTGGCCTCTGTGTGTGAGAGGCCTGGTGGGCTTGTTGCTATCGTAAATTTTATGGTATAGTCTCAATCGATTAGCAGGCACTTAAGATCGCCAGCATGTCTGCGAGCTGCACACTTTGAGCTTGTGCAATCAGTGTGTGTCAGTTCCTAATCCACAATCAGGAAAAGCAATGCGACTGCAACATGCTTTTACTTCTGTTAGCCTATAGAGTTCCTAACTTTTTCTCTGTTTTTATTTTTTTTATTTTTTAGAAATAAAGTAATCAAATAAGTTTTGATTTATTATTGGCCTATATAAATGGCCTATATAAACGCATTAATTATTAACATGCATCGCCATATGCTCTTTTCTACTGGCTTCTGTAGTTTGCAGCAGGCCCGCACAGCTTGTTTAGTAGTCTGTACAATAATAGTAATAATAATAATAATAATTTGTCTTCAGATTACACAGCTAAAAATCGACAATAATCCATTTGCCAAAGGCTTCAGAGACACGGGAAATGGAAGAAGGGAGAAAAGGTAGGTGTCCTTTAGGTTTATATTCGTAAGCCTATTCCGTTTATAATTATAGTAAAATGAATTATCCGTTAGCTCTTCTTGTATATGTAAGTTAAGTTTGAATTTCGTTTTTCTTATGATTTCTTGTTATATGTGCACCAGGAAGCAGTTAAGTCTGCCTTCGCTACACATGTATGAGGTTGGTCAGTGTAAAGTGGATCGGGAAGGGGGAGACTCTGATGCTTCTTCAGGAGAACAGACCTCTACTAGAGACCATACTCACTCTCCTCTCGGACCTGCAGTCAGTCCGGTCTCTTTCAACAGAGCCAACAGAGGTACACAGTCAGTTAATTAGATTTTTACACATGAAACTTAAGTACAAAATGTCGTGACCGTGTTACTTCAAACGTTAAATATTGATTTATAACAGTGTTCTGTTCAAAAGCTATAACACAGTTCTATAATTAGTTTAGTTATGTGGACATTATGTAATAATAAACCATAACTTCCCGATGGAGATAATTAAGTAGTGACTCGATGTTTAAATATAATGTATGGTATACTTTTACTAGGTAATGCCTACAAAATATGCGGGTGGGGTAATTACTTTGGCGCATTGGCGGTGGTTTAAAACTTTAGAATTTAGTTCCCTGGGCGGTCATTTTAATTTGCCTATAAGATATTTAGATTTTATATTACACACACACACACACACACACACACACACACACACACACGTTTCTGGCATGGACCACTTTCTGTCTATCATATGCTACTCTTTTAGATATAAATTCTTAAGTCCTTCTGGATATTAGCGTACAGTAATATAAATTAGTAAAAACAGACACATTAATCATAACAAATTACGTATGTATTAGTTAAAATAATATATTTGTTCTCGTTTTTTTCGTAGAGGATAAAGCTTGTACTGACAGTGAACATGAAGCAGAGCAGCAGGACGACTGGTGCGGCGGATCTAGCAGTCCTGCACATAAACCGCCATCTCCATTCAGCCCGAGATGTGAGGAGCGGCAGAGAGAGAGACCCAGTCCGGAAAAAAAGGACGATTATTCAGACTCGAGGAAGCCAAGCGAGTCCATATTTAGCATAGGCAATCTCGACAAAGACAAATTGGAGAGCAAGTCCAGGAAAGAAACTACAGAGTCCTCCAAGAGGGATGTGGACAATGGGGGCGTTACTGGAAGTAAAGACAGCTTTTCGCCCCTTATGGTCCAGACTGAGAGTCCGTCACATTTCGGTTCAGGGCACCTGCAAAGTCTGGCTCTCTCTGGCTTGCAAAGTCAACAGTTCTTTAACCCGTTGAACACCGGCCAGCCTCTACTATTTCACCCAGGACAATTCGCGATGACCCCCGGAGCTTTTTCGGCTATGGGTATGGGACACCTACTGGCTTCAGTAGCAGGAACAAACGGCTTGGAGAATGGAAGTCTATCAACACAGGGAGCCGGAAATAGCCCTAGCCCATTTCCCTTTCACCTGTCTCAGCATATGCTAGCCTCTCAGGTAAGACATTCTGTCGCTATTCTTTCAGCGTGACTGAATTACAAGCTACACACAACATAGACATTTCCAACTAGTCAAAGAAATTAGCAGATATTTGCTATTCATAAAAAACAAGGACTGAAGGTTCAAAGTTGACATGAGTTGTTTGTTTGACGCGTAAACCTGAAATGAGTTAACGTCACAGTTACTTGCAATAAATCGGTTGACTAATATTGATAAAATCCATAAAAATGTTTATGATAATCCTTGTTTTAAATTTATAAGTAATCATATCCTTAATTTAATTTGAAATGCCTAGAATTTGGCTTGACTAGTTTTAAAATTTAAAAGTATACGTTTATTCAAGTCGTAAATGTAGAGATTTATTTTGATAACTGAACCCTAGGTTTCAGGAGAGAACAGTTTCAGTGTGTGATGTGAGGATACTTGGTTGTTTTCTCAAGTACAACTTAGTTAGTAGTAAGTTAATAGGCAACATGTAATTTACATTTATTATAGCTGTTTTACTACGTGAGAAAATACTAAAACAGATCAGGGTTTTTATCTGCCCTTTCTTTTGTAGACTAGAATAACAAATGTTTCTCATTGCAGGGCATACCTATGCCTCCCTTCGGTGGTCTCTTCCCCTATCCATACACCTACATGGCTGCAGCAGCTGCAGCGGCATCTGCACTCCCCACCAGCTCTGCCTCTTCACTCTCCCGGAACCCGTTCCTGAACAGCTCACGGCAGCGACTGCGCTTCAGTCCCTATCAGCTCCCAGTGGCCATGCCTCCAAGCACAAACCTGCTCACTACTGGATTGCCAGGTTGCCTCAATCCCTCATCTGAGACTTCCAAATCTAGCAGTAGGGAAGCTAGTCCTGGGCCTGACCAGCACAACCACAAGGTGGCATCATCTCAGAGAAACGGTTCTCCTAAAGCCCCTTTAAAGGAGTCCATCAATGAACTGCAGAATATCCAGAGGCTAGTAAGCGGCCTGGAAAGCCAGCGAGAGCCATCCTCACCCAGAGACTCTCCAAAATGAGTCAGTATCAACAAACCTATCCAGGGCATGACTTGAACTGCCAGAGGATGTTTAAAAAGTGGTATCTGAAGGATGTTCATGTATTTTCCACGTACGGATGACCACAGTGGCAATAACAAACAAGAGTCAGTGAGAAAGAATGCTAAAACAATTTGTTGAATAAGACCTTGGTGCTCTCGTGGTGGAAACTTGAACAGAAAAAACCTGCGAAGACAATCTGCTATCGCCCATGAAGTTGCTTCTGTCCTAAAAAAAAAAAGCGTTGCAGTGGCAATTTTGGTAAACGTTGTAAGAAGCTGAAAATATCACCACAGGTCAAATAGGCATGGAGAAAAAGACACTTGACACTTGCAAACTAAATCATCGAAGCTAAATCCAAAAATAATTGTATTTCAAAAGGGATTGAAAAGACAGTGGACTGTTTGTTATAAACTGACAGTTGTGTGTGACCTATTTATGTAATTAAAAGAATAGTAATTCTGTAAATAAGCTATAAGGATTCAAAATATGCAAATTGGTATTAATTTATTCAAACTGTACATGTTGTGTACATACTATTTAGAGTTTAACTCAGTGCTCTTTTCACTTTACATGAACGTATACTGTAAATGAATCTACTTCATAGCGCTTGTTGGGTTGAAGGAGGTTATTTCTGTGATGCATTGCTGTTTAATCTGACTGTGACACGTAATGAATGCGTGTGCTGCCCTTGCATAATTAGTTGTGGCTAAAGAGAACGTAGGCTATCGTCCAAAGCAGCATACTGCTAACATGATACATAGTATGTAAAACAGGTGTACCATACTACAGCAAATGGTATACTATTTAACATATTTTGTATGGTAGTATGGTCTTTGGAGCAGGCTTCATGAGTGTCACTCATTAGTCTTCATGGACTGGTGCAAAGCTCACATAGGAATATGAACGTGTCACATTTGCTGGTTGTTCAGATTTTTTGTTGTTGAATTCTCTCACAGTTTCAATAAAATGTGTTGAATTAATACCCTTATTGCCTTAGAAACTTTATTTTATGCAAGCCATAGTGCATATGCATAACAATAATAATAATAATAATATGCCAATGTAGTATAGGGTAAAGAATTTCCACATGTCAAGCAATACTGTGTAACAAAAATATATGCAGAAGTGTTTTTGTAAGTATGCTTTAATTTTACAAGGTACTCCACTCATTTCATTTTAGGCTGCCTCACTACTCCCACACAGTTACCCAGCAAATTCCTACCTTAATATTCTAAGAAATCTAAGAAATTAAGTAGGAATAATGACCACATATAGGCATTTTCTGATGTCTTTTGAGATCAATTAGGTAGTTACCGGTTACATGCTACATTGTCACTCTTGGAAACTCCCATATGGCATCAAAGTTTACGAATTTGTCCAAGTGTGAAAAGTAAGACACAGGCGATTGCCCCCTCTGGCGGACACATGCATACTGTCCCACAGTTCTCATGCTCCAAATTATTTTTACACTTGCATAAAACAGATGCTGCGTATTTTTTAACAGCCTGTCTAAAATATGCATAGTTTATTATTTATGCGATACCGATTATGATGGTAATAATAATAATAATAATAATAATAATAAGAAGAAGAAGAAGACATAACCTAATATATGTTTTAAAGTGTAATTTATGGATTGATTCTGATAGACTTAGTCAGTTATAGATATGAACAACAAAGGAGGGATGAGAGCGGAGAGGATGGATGTCAGCAGACAGGTCATTATGCTATGTGCTTGCTTACGGCGCCTATCGCATGCTGGCCGCCGTGCTACCACACAAACAACTCCTTAACCGTAGAGACCCAGAGATACAGCCCATAATTAGGGATCCCCCACATGGGTCACTTATTTATCTGCCCTGCAACAAACACAAGCTCCCTTCTGCATTAAGCGTCCATTGTTAAAGAGCATAATGTTCTTTTCAGTTAACAAAGACAGCAATTGAACCTATTTGTCCAAACTCACCAATCAGCGACCAGTCAATACCTACTGCAATGAGGGCTTGACCAAAAAGGTTGCATTTTTTTCATTTAGGTATATGTAAAATTTAAATTGGTTTCTTTTTTGACGAATCTGCTATAAAATATAAACGTTGCTTTGCTGGCATAAGGGGATTTGCACGTAAGAGCTTAATTGTTAACTATACAATTTTGTCATTTATGCACTGGAAGTTTTTTTTCTGTAGGATGCTGCATAGATCATTTAAAACATGATGTATAAATACAGAACAGGCTATAGAACTCTGATAAATGCAGCAATGAACTACATAACTACAGCTAGACCTTTGCAGAATCTTTAACCGAACACCAAGTCTGAAAATCTATGAATCTATAAATATGACTTCATATATGATTATAATTACATGTCATATATAAATATAAATCCACGTAAACCACCGCCAATTTGCAATATTACAATATTATTCAATCTATAGGAGTAAAGTCTTACACCAGACTTAATTCGACAACAAGAGCTATAGAACTCTAGTAACGAAGAACAAAATCATATATTATATATGTTACATATAATAACATAACTTAAACGTTTTGTTAGTAGAAACCGACACATACCTTTGTCATGAAATAGGAATGAGACTTAAACAGTCTAAAGGCACTGGAAGCTATTTAAATATTTACTTGCGCTATGGCACAAGGACAAAAATTTAAGAGAGGAAGCTCCGTATTCGACCATTTAAGCACACGCATACAGTCCCGAGGTAGGCCTATAATCTTTCTCACAATAAGACATCTATGGACAGTAACGTGTAGGCCTATTTTAACGTTAGAATTTGCTTTGCTTTTATAGCAAGGCTTATTATTGTTAACAAAAGCATTCAAGAGTGAAAAGATTTGAGAAACGCATGCTCAGCCACAACATCTATAACTACGGTATGAATAATATGGACTTTGAATTCAGTATCAGAGAAGTAGCCCACATTTAACAGGTTTATAAGCTTGTGTATATGCATGTACACACAAATGTGTGTCGAAAACTAAAATGTGATAACCTTCATGAAAATACGACACGTCGAACAATCTGTGATCAAACAGAACAGCCACATGTTCCAGTAACAAACTGCAAATTTATCACTGTTTCCATATATAGTCATTTTAAAAGCTACAAACTGTTAAGGGGCATTTTAAAGGAACAACGATTTAGCCAAACTGCAGGGTAAAATAGGCAGTCACTGCCACCTTCTGGACACGCTGATATAAATTATCATCGCATATTCACTGTATATTCAACATAATTTAAGCTATACAGTCATATTCAAACGTGTGCCAACCCATTTCTAATTTCTATATTGCTGCATGTATATGACGTAACATCATCAGACTTTCAGATATGTTATGAAAGCAAATAAAGAAATCAACTATGTACTGTACTATATATAACATTGAACTGATAGAAGCAGGATGGTCATTTCACTGAACTGTTTACCACCTAGGTCGTTCTGTCTTAGCTGTTAGGAGGTGTTGGGAGCAGTGGTCCCATGAGGGCACACATGGCGAACAGGCACTGGATGGCCCAGACAGACCACCATCAAAGAGAATTGTTTGATCTGCTGACAAGAACGAGCAGCTCCCACGGTTCATTGTCCACCATCCTGTCACTGGTGGTACCTTCACAACACATTCTGGTCACTGCCAAGATGCTTTTCAGAAGGAAAGTTGTTGTCAATGAGATTATTACGTGCCCTGCCACTGACAGTCAGCCACCATCAGCTTCATTAGCAGGGGCTGTGTGAAAGAGAAACGTGGATTGCTATGGCCTGGAACCGTATGGTCTTTTAACCGAATTATTTCTAACCGAATTATTAGTCCCATACAACCCACCACGTCTACTACGCTCAAAAGGTACAGGGTGCTTGTTAGTTCCTC
>JAUZSU010000781.1:0-14496 GCA_034780255.1 Parotocinclus maculicauda
ACCTCCACATCATTGCATTCAGTTTTTATTCACAATTTGTTTAGTGTCCCAACTTTTTTGGAATCCGGTTTGTACATTTTCCTCATGGTATACTCAGGAACTTTAACATTAGGCAACATGAGACTGGAATTTAACTGCAAAGAATTTCTCCAGAGTTCCACTGTCACCTCGTGGACTAAGGCTTGCCTTGTTGTTTAATGTATTTTTGTTAAACAACCACTTAAAATGCTGAGTCTTTTGCACAGCAATGTACACTTACAAATGTGTTTAAATTCCACCTCTGCTAAGCTGCCACAATTGGGACCTTAAGCAAGACCCATAATCTACAAATGCTTGAATTATAAAAATGTGTCAGTTGTAAGTCACTCTGGATAAGGGCGTCTGCTAAATATTGTAAATGTAAATTACCTGCTAAACCTAAAGGTTTACATACTTAAGCAATTTAGTGATGTAAAATTGGATTGTTCAATACCCAATTACAAATAAATAATTATCTTTCAAGCAACACTGTACACCTACCGAAGAAAACTATAAGTAAAACAAAGAAAAATACATAGTCATGATGTGCCTGTTACCTTTCTCACCACCTCCTCCTCTTCTTGGCGTTTCTCGTAGTGTGAGAAGTCGTCGAAGATGGATGTGGTGTGCTTGTAGGTGGCGATGATCTTCAGCACCTGCTTGGCCTTCTCCAGCGGCACCTCCTGTGTGTCACGCGAGTTGGTCACTGGTTTGTTGTCATTGTTCTCCAGGCGAATGTGACGCAGCTGGCTGTTGGGCACGTCCTTGACGAAAAGCCAGTCCACATCAAATTTGCCTTTCCACTTGTCTTGCGCCCAGACACCAGCACTGGTGCCATAGTCCACGGGCGAGCGCATCTCAGCTACACCACAGAAGTGCCCGCTGCCATTCACACTAAATAGGAGATAGACGGGGCCTCGGCCATTGAGGGAGCGGAATGCAGCATCAAGCCGTTTGTTGCCATGCTCTGTGCTGCACCAGATAGAGTACTTGATAGAACGGTGAATATCGTCCTCAGAGTAGCTCTTAATGATGAACACGCGCCCATGCTTCAAGTTCCAGTCGAATTCCTTCGGATTGTAGCTGTGTGATGCACGCAGCTTCTCTAGCAGTGGGTGCGGGTCAACTGGGCCCATGCTGGCACTGGTGCCCACCACTCCACTTCCGTTGCCTACTCCACCACCACTAGAAGGACCACTGCTATCCATGCTGCCCCCACCTCCATAACCTGGGTTCCGATTACGGGGTGCTACCCACCGGGTCTGAGGTGGTGGAGCTGGTGTGTGATTCTGGTATGGCTGAGAAAGAGCAGGAGGAAGTGGAGCCTGCAAGGCCATGTGCTGTGCAAGCGACTGGGCTGAGGGCATAGGTGGTTGAGGTTGAGGGGGTAACTGGCCATGAGAAAGAGAAGGCTGCTGCGGTTGCTGTTGGTGTTGCTGAGGCGGCAATGGTGATGCCACTTTGCTCCCCTTGTTGTCCCAGGTTCCAATGTCCATGTTGTGTTTTATGGGTGGTGGAGGTGGTGCACCCCCGGCCATTGGTATCCCTGCTTTGCTCTTAATCTTCAACTGCTGTGCTTTGGCTGGCTTACTAGCAATTGCTGCCCAAGAGGTGGGTTTAGGTGGCGGCATGCCTACCGGAGTCCCACCATTGCCAGTGGCTACTGCCCCACTGGCTCCAAGCACTGAGCCCCCAGTCTTGACAGCTGAGCCAGTGCCTGTGACAACATCGCCACCAATTTTCAGGCCCAGCATGCCCTGTTCCAGACTATTCATGCCTGGTGCCTTGTTCAGGGTGTCACTATGGAAACCAGTCTGCCCATCAGGCACGAGCGTGCCACCCAGAGAGCTGGGTGGGTAACTGTAGCTCCCCCCATAGGCTGAGCTCTGAGTCTGTTGGCCCTGGGAGCCACTTGTGCCCCAGGTTGAAAAGGCAGGATTCTCTGGAAAAAAGTTAAAACGATGGGGATAGATGCTGCTGCCCAGACCCCCTGGCTGTCCAAACACAGTGTCATGCATGAAATGATGGTCTCCATTGCTGAGTGGAGCATAGGGGGCCAGGTAAGGGATGGGAGGGTCACCGCCAGTTGACCAGGGAGCCTCACTAAGTGGGTAGGGGAACCCAATAGATGGCGCATAGTAGCTTGATAAATAAGGGTCAGTCATGGATTGGTAGCTGTTATTCTGGAAGGCAGAATTGATAAATTTGAAACATGTAATATACACACTGCAGCAACAAACATTATGGAAATGTAACTTTCATTTGATTCCAAGTCAACTGTCAACTGCAACTGTTTTCCAAAATAGTCCAAAGTAAAGCTGCTTATTGACTGTATGCAACAATATGGTTAGTAGGGCTGCACGATATAGTGGAAGAAACTGACAGCACATTTTTTTCTGCAATTACATATAATTAATTACATTAATTTTCCCCTGACTTAAATCTATTTGTTAAGAATCACTCTAGAATGACTCCAGTGGTTTTGTAGGGAACCACAACTGCATACAACAGTAAATGACTTTAAATATGAAGACTTTATTCTTTAACTTTTAATGCTTTACAGTAGGTTTCAATGTACCAAATCAAGGTTAGACAGTAAGCTTTTTTTCTGTACATAGCATTTTAATACAAGGGATAATTTGATGTTAAAAGGAGCACATAACATCTACAAGCACACATGTATTATCTTTATTGTTAAATTTCTTCTATTACTTTATTCCTGTAAAATAAAATGATGAATACAGATGTTGGTAGGTAAACTCCATGTTGCTATACAACAAGGGTGTGATAAGGAAATTAATGTATTTTTTAAAATTGAGTTGTTCTAAAAGCACCTCCATTGTTTAAATTAAATAGATTTTAAAAATATTTACAGTAAATGTTAATTTGTAAAACATTGAAATGTATTTATATTTTTAAATAGTTTGTAACTAAAAAAAAAAACATAGCGCTCAGTGAGAGGCTTACAATTCGTTCTGCTCATATTAGCTTCTGCATACATTGCACCTGTTTGAACACAGAAGGTAAAAGTGATACATTATACCTCTTTTTGATAAGACTAATCCCTGGGATCGGAAGAAATGTCTGTGACAGTTTACTCAAAATGCTTCAAGGAGACATAGCCAGAGCATTCTTTGCACCATGCCTAAAAAGTCATTCAGAATTATCCATTTTGTGTACCTGTTCCTTTAATAAACAAGTCACTGCTCTACTACCTCAGCTGTTAGCATGAGCTAGTACTAAATGGCTAAATTGAGTTGTAAACATTTTCTTTCATTCTAGCTAATAAGTTTTTGTGATGCTAAAAACTAATGAATAAATTGGCCACATTCAAAGGGCGTGAAACCAACAGAAATATGATCTTTGACTCACTGCCCATGCAGTAAGGGCACTTAAGATATTACACCAGATACAAGGAGCACACTGTACAAGTGGTGGTCTGCTCAGTTATGACTTTATCACAAAGGTGCTCCTTTATTATAATTAACATTTAATTTAAAAGTAGCAAAGGCGAGTAAACTACAAGCCCTGAGGACACAAATGCACTTGAGTACTCTTCTGAAACGATACTGAAGGTGAAAATTAGGTAGTTTAATACCCCGACCTACTAACTACAGCACCATTGTATTTATATAATAATATTAACCGCATGTGTATGTCACGAATATGATGCTGAAAAAATATATCGTGCAGCCCTAACTGGTAGACATAGTTTTGAGTTAAACAGTCACACAAAAACTCAAGCTACTGTTGCAAAACATAAATTCTATATTTGATTGATGGTTAAAATTAATTTCTGCTTTGTTTTGTACATACAATCTAAAAAAATGCATGGATTCGGGGCATAAACACTAAAAACTACTAATACAATGTTAATCCAAATGATGTACAGTTTCTGAATATTATTTTGATAAATACATAAGCATAGAGCCATTCACAGTTTTCTCACCGGATTAGACTGGCCAGTGAGGTATGGTTCAAAGTCGTTGTCATGGACTGTTTCCTTTTGGTGAAGTGAGCCATTTTGCACTAAAACAAAGAAACAACAAATGTGACACACAATTCTGATCTAACTTTATTATACTTGTATATACTGCTCACAAAAATAAGGAGATATTTTATTATGGGATATTTCATCTTGAAATATCCCCTAATTTTGTGAGCAGTATATATGTATATACTAGTGTTGTTCCAATCGATTGGCCACTGATCATTATCGGCCAATTTCCATGACAAAGCATGTGATCGGTGTATGCCGATCAATGCCCTCCATTGCCGATCACAAAAAACGATCACCTGTACTTTGCAGCCCGCAGAGCCAATTAATACATAATTTAAAGAACAAACACTTGGCTGAGTATGGTGAGTTTAAGGCTCACTGGAGAGAGTAAAAAAAAGGCACCCAGAGCAACAACAGTCAGATGGCTGTTAATGCGTCCCACACTTACCAACAGTCGCCCGTATGAGTGTGACAGTCATAAGGCTAAGCAAATAACTAAAAACATAATTGAGTTAGATGATCAGCCTTTTTCAGTAGTGGAAGAATAGTATGTCTCCTAAAAAGACTCAGTAAAAACATGTTTTCGTCTAATATAATTTTACTGTTCTTATTTCCCAGATCATATAGCCAGTACCAGTCATTATAACTAAATGGAAGAATTTACAGCCAGTCAAGGTGATCTGTATCGAAATCGCATAAAACACGACCGGGGCATCCCTAGTATATACTGATTTAACTTTATAATACTTATACACGTCTCCAAAAAGGTTGTTATTTGGATTCAAATAAGAACATACTTCGGAACCTTTCATTGGATAATTTCTGCAGGGATTAATGTGTGTCCGTTGGCAACAATTCTTAACTGATGCAATGAGAAGCTTCTCACTTATTAAGCAACCATATCAAAAGACATATCTTGCTGTTGGGGGAAAGATATTACCATGTCTCAGAAGAAAGGGCTGCAGACTACCTTTTTTTTTTTTTTACTAGGGGCATAGTGGCTCCATATCTGAAACATTTAGGGGTTACAAGCAAAAAAATGTAGAGGTGCACATTTTAAAACACAAAAATTCAAATTTCTGCTTATTTCACTAATAAATGATCTGATAATAAAAACAGGAGCTACCATGAGCTTTTTGACATTTTATAGCAGAGTCAAGACTGCCTCATCCTTTAACATGCCAGTGTCTGACTCTAACCCACAAGGCAGGGCAGGGAGAAATAACTGATTCATTGTTCACTTAGCCATTGTATCTTTCATTTATCCATTTTATATGCTTACAATAATTACATGAGTATAGTATCGTACCCGATAACCTATACTGATATTGGTGCATCCCTAATCAGAAATCCCTTAATGCTTGGTGAAGTCCAATATTTATAAATAAAATACAGTAGAACTCAAGGCTATGTGTAATAGTGAAAGAAAGAGCATTTACACATGCAACAATAACTAAAATGAACAGCTGTGTGGCAAGAGGAAAAGTGCTTGTCAGTGTGGTTTATCAGAATAAAAGGCTTCAATTTTCTAGGGAGTAGAAATATTGGGCTCTAGAGGACAGGACACAGGGTTGCAGGAGTCAACATTTACACTTTTCCAGAGCGACAGTATAATATATATTATGGTACATCTACATTGCAGGACAGCCAGATTAAGATTAATCGTGCTCAAAAAGAATAAGTGGGAGCATTGAAAATTATTTTCAAACATGAATTGATCACCAGAAATTCCTGATTCTAAAATTTTAGTGGGTTCTAAAAGATATTGTAATCAAAGCTATAGGTGTTCCCACACTAATGTGACCAAACTTGAATTCATTTTATTCACCCATGCATGTTTCAAGAAGACAATGCAAAACCATATTCTGCAGAAAAGCATAGCTGCAGAAGAAGATGAGGGTACAGGTACTGGCCTACCTGTAGCACCTGAATCAGCAGGAGAATTTTTTTTTTTAAAGTGACAAACAAACAAAAAGTTCTAAATTTACCCTGAAATCCAGAAATCTGGTAGATTTTAACTCATTAGTATTTTGTTTATATCAGATAGTTGTGCCTACCAAGATGTAAATATTTTTTTATAATTTCTCTATTACCTACCTATCAACTATTACAATTAACAAGGATCAACTACACTGCTCACAAAAACTATTTTGTTTCTTTCATATCTTATCCAGTTAAAATGTCACAGCAGCAGTGATGTCTAAGACACCTTGATTGTTGTTGTATTTAGAGTGGTCTCTGGGGGCTGCTGTACCAGCATGGTGCCATTTGGTGCATTCTTTGGGTAGCTTTTGAGTTGCATAACCATTGCCAACATTCTTATCATTGCATATTTTGCATTCACTTTTTTGCATTTAAGAACTGTTGTGTTAGAAAGCAGCATTAACTATGTGGTATCCAAACCACCTCCTCATGACCAACTAATTTCTTCAGTCACTAGGCATTACTGTGTTGCCAAATAAAATAAATCTGCAGTGGAAATGTTTTTTTCTAGTTAATCGTGTGTCTGTCAGGAAAAAAACAAGTTGGAGCAGCAAATAGAGTAGTGGCAATTGTTTTTCTTTTATAAATGTTATTTAATGTTGCATCAGCCCCAATAGTTATGCACGGCAGGAGCAAGGTTGCATTGATACTAGACAGAAATTCACACCGAGCAAAATTAATGCAACCAGTTTACCTACTGAATTTCTTTGGAATGTGGGAGGAAACTGGAGCACAAGGAGAAAACCCACACAGGTACGGGGAGAACATGCAAACTAAGCAGAAGCACAAGCAAAGCCCAGGGTCGGGGTCGAACAAGGGATCTATGGATCTAGGGATTTATGCTAACACAAGGTTTAAAATAATATCACAACATGGGATAAAAGGTGATGGAAAAGGGGTTTCCTAATAAACGATGATGTATCAAGCTGTACGTCACATGATTCCATTCCACCTGACCAGACCAAAAACAAAACAAAATCTGTATTGTTATATATAGACACAGCATGATGCAATAGTTGACCCCACTGAATATGGGCATGACTGTTAAAATTATAACAGTTAATTATGTACCTTCTGAAGTGGATAAGAAAATAAATGAATAAATGAAGAGATGGGTGTGTTAAAGACAGCTGCATCATGCCAACAAACAAAACACACACAGAGAGCGTTTCAGTCCTCATTAGGTGGGCCACTACTTGTCCTGTCTCCAAACTGCAAAGCACGGTGCCATCAAAAGGTTGTGCCGTATAAATTTCTAAATTTTTCATTTCTGTGCCACGATGCCATGATAATCATGGTAGCCTAAATCATCTACAGTACATTATATACCTAATGCATATTTCTTCTGCCGAATGGCATAAATGCAAATAACATTTGCAAAACCTTTGAATGGAAACCCGACTAGTGAGTGTCTCCATGCAACTGGTGGCCACTGACCAGCAGTAGGAGGACGAATTTTCCCAGAAGAATAAAAGCGCAAGGAAGAACATTGGTACTCTCCCCATTTTTATCATCTATTAGCACCCATACTTGCCCCTTTTCAATATATTACTGATATTAGACTATAAAACTATACTGCTCTAACTCCTCAAATTAACCAAGCAAGCGCTCTAAAAATCTGTTTATATACTAAAAGTAAAACTCCATAGTTGTGATTACCATTTAAGTTCAACGAATGCCTTTGCATTATTGTTTTAAATTGTACTTTTGCTAGGTAATAAGTGGCTTATAACCATAAGCGTAGTGAATTTGTGTGGTGTGTCCTGTAGTTCTGCTCAGCAATCCAGGATAAAATAGTTTTTTTCTGCCGTGATTTTAGTGGGGCACAGCAACATTTTACTGGGGCACATGCCCCTGATCAGTTACCAAGAAATATTACAGCGGATAGAGTTGGAATACAGTGGTACCTCGGGTACTCATCCACCTCGAAACTCGTTGAATTCAGTTATCTATGCTGTTTGATTAGAAAAATTAGCCTAATTTCTCGTCGTTTGTTCGACACTCGGGCACATGAAACTCAATTTACGATTCCTGATACACAGTGATTCCCGTTCACAATAGCCCTTCTTTAATGAAGACCTCCTCTGTGTTAATGGTGTAAAAAAGTTCATTCTAAGAGAAACTCGAAACGAAACTAAAAGGAAACACAGGTTGCAATTAGCTTTGCAGCTATGCTAGTCCCCTGAGGAAATATTTCCCATTTTACTTTCAATCCATTACTCACTAAATTATTCATCTAATTGATTTTCCAACACTTTATTATAAAATAAGCTTTGAGTTAATGATTTGGTCATCTGTAGGTTAATGTAAGTGTTTTAAACATTAACATACTTATCAAAGGCTCTGCAATGATACAGTATAGGCCAATCTCCTTATAATGGATTTGTCAGAACACATCCCCTTTGTAAATTAGGGAGCACTTGTACAATACAACCCCATTAACACATCTAATGCTTTTCACTTTCTGATTTTTGAACTCTGGAACAGATTCAATTCAATTCAATTCAATTAAAAATGACTCCTTATGGGAAAAATTGTTCAGTACTCATCGTTGTCAGTTCTCGACAAGCCTTCTGAAATAAATTAATGACGAGAAGCAAGGTACCACTGAGTATAAAATGTGAACCAATATGGTTACTTGGACTCAGGCACATCCCCAGTCGAACTACATACACTGGGTTTGGTTAGTATTAAATAAACTTGAACTTGAAGCAGTTTGTAACATATAACAAGTACAAGTAAACTGCCAGTTGAGTGCCTAAAGGGCAAAGGAGCATTCAAATACAGTTCTGCAGCCCACCTACAGGCTTTATTCCCATTCCTATCTCACGCTGCAGAACTGCCTCTGCACAGGAGTTAACTCTCTTATGTTACAGTGCTATACTTGGAAGCATGTGTGTAGATTTGAAGCTTGAATCTTGCCAGCTCTTTCACAGATGGTATCACAATGGCGCCGAGCAAAGGGCTCAGAGGTGATGCTTCGGAGCTTTAAAGAGATGGATTATCCAAAACCAGGTCAAGAAAAGGCATGACAAATTCCTTTGTTTCCTCACATGCAGTTCACTAATAATCTGTTGCATAACATATTCCGTTCTGATTAAATTCCAATCTATTGTTCCACCCAAAACGTCAACACAGAAATGAAAGTCATGGAGAGAGCTCATGGACGGACAGGAACTTGAAAGAGCATATGGTTGTTTATACAAAAACAATGTGCATGTAGGACAGCATGGCTATGTAGGTGTATGAGAACATCACAACAGTTGACGTAATGGTTGCAGACAAGCAATGCTCACACCCTTCAGTACAGGAAGCTGTGCAGACTTAGAATAAGACACAGAAAGCATAATGAGGAGGCTACAGACTGAAGCTGAGAGAGGAAGCAACAACCAATCAGACACCAAAACACTGTTACGGTGTGGAACCCTGTTGACCAGACCTAGTTATATTAAAACCATCAATCATTTTCCAACTGAAAACATTGATGTTCAGTGCTGGAGTGGCCCAGTTGTAAGCTTGAGGAAAAAATATCACAGACATTTTATGTGTTCACAGGGATCGTTTCAGAAGCTCTGCCAATTTCTGACCAGGACATGTAATGGTTCATGATTTCTGGAGATCCCTGAATATCAGTCCAGCTGCTTTTCCTTTTCCATCCTCCTTAGAATGGAAATCAGAAGAGCAGAATAAAAAAGTAAGTTAAAGCATGTTAAAAACCGGCACAGACTCCAGCACTGAAAGATCAAGGCATTGCTTCTTCCGCAGCCTCACAATCATCCTCTCTCTCCCTCTCTCAATTTCGCTTAACGTACAACAAGAGGCTGCAGAATGAAGTGCCCTCATAACTAATTCATGCCACCTCTCCAGTCGCCCATGTGTTTACTACGCTTTGTATCCGGTGGAAAGCTCCAAATTATAAATAAAAGGAACACACAAAGGAGTGTGAGGTTTTTTGTGAAGTAAAAAAGCCTTGGTCACAATCATGCCTCATAAAAATAGCTCAGATCTCTCATTTCGCTCTGACTGAACTGTAAAAAATAGAAATCATTACTGCTTTCACACTGGATCCGAACAAATGATGAAATAAACAGCTATGGAAAGACATCTTTATGAATTAAATGTTTGTGTATGTGTGTGTGTGCGCCTTTGGTTTGTGGTTACATGTGGTTAAATGGCTGACTAAGTCTTGATGATCCCTGAATTATGAGTTTAATCATTCATATGTTCACAATTACGTAGCGGTTGCCACCAGGTTCCTGTTAAAAGGGCCAATCTTTACTATAACCCTCACAAAAGGGGCTGGTATAGAGCATTTTGGATTCCAATCAGTGCTGGAGATCAATGGAGTTTCCAATTTGGTAAAATAATGGGATTAACTAGGGAGCTCAGTGGTTATCACTGTATGACAATCACTACAGGGTTGTGAGTAAATTTATACATTGCCGTCTTATTAAATGCTAAGCTCTTAAGAAGGCTAAATATATAACAGTTTATAATACAGTTCTGCGCAGTCTTGTCTCTCAGTTCTGATTGATCAGAACAGAACGAGTTATATTACGGGCAAATCAAACACGTTTTCATTTAAAAACATACTGAAGTGTATTTGTGACTTTTTTAAGGGTGGCATATTGGTGCAGTGGTTAGCACTGCTGCCTCACCCTGTGCTGAGTTTGCATGTCTTCCCCATGTCTGCATGGGTTTTCTCTATGTACTCCTGTTTCTTCCCTCATTCCAAAGACATGCTTGTTAGGTTAATTGGTGTTTCCAAAGTATTTTAGTGTGTTGTTCCTGTCCTGTGCTGTCAGCTTATTTACAAGCAGTCTTTCAACCTTAAAAATCCACCCAAATTTTCAGACATTTGTGACTGTACAAATTTCTAATGGTTAATTTCTCCAACACAATGAGAAAAAAAACAGGTAAACTCTTAGAAATAAAGTCAAAGTGTCAGGAGGACTTGTGATGGAGAGCCACATCATCCTGCATGTCTCTCCTCTGACACTTTTCAACTTCCACAGAGGCACATAGAGTATATAAGTCCTCTTTCCTGTGCACTCCCTTGTCTGGTCTTTTCATTCCCTTGGTGTTTTCCAGCTTTGACTTTCCAACATGCTTTCTATATGGTTAGTGGTTCCTCACGTCTGTTCATTATTATGTTTTATGTTTCTGGGTATTGCAAACCCACCAGTTTGTAGTAACATTGTCAAGTCTTATCTTTAGTATTGTCTGTGTGTCTTAGATCTAAGATCTGATACATTGTGTGGAGATCTGTTACAATTTAGCACTGTTTGATGTCTTAGCACCACTCTGTAATCATTTAGCACTATTTTTATTCAATATTTTGTCTTAGTATTGCGAGTGTATGTTATATTATTTGTGTCCTTTACCCATATGTCTGTATGTATTAGCTTTGTCTTGTGGTTTAGCATTCGTGTTTGCCTGTCATCCATGTTTGTTAGCCTTTCTCTTCTATGTACGTGTTTTAAGCATTTTCTAGTTATTGTCTGCTTACTTTTGTCTTCTCTGCCTCACATTCTGCATGTTTGCACTTACGCCTGTCTCTCTGCCCACTATGTACCTAGTGTGTGACAACTAGCTTGTAAAGCAGATGTATAAATGAAAAACCAATGCATGCTGTTTTTACAAACTAAAGTGTGAAACTGTTGGCGAGTTGCCATTCAAGTATGTAATTCCTCTTGGACTACTTTTTGCAAGAAGAATATCTGGTAATGCGTTACCAATCAATAATAAGTTTCTGTCTGATTCTTTATAGCTTTGTTACTCTTCTTCAATCTGCTTTAGAGTTAAAGATCTGGTTAAAACCACTGGTTAAGACCAGATAAAATATTATCTTATGTCTCTCATCACTGTACAAGAATCTTCTGAGTTGTTGTTATGACAATAAGATGTATTTTCATACTAATGTGCTAGAATATTCCTAAATTCATGAACAGCTCATTTCAACTATATATACTTCATATTTACAAATTTACTGAGGCTGAAAATGTCAGGGCTAAAAGTTATTGTATTACGTGTGAAACAGCATTGTCATGGTTGTAGGCTTCACCAAGCAGACAAGGCAAAGTTCCTCAACTGACATATATCAAGATAATATTGGTTGATTTTCACTACTACATACCAAGCTACAAATAGTTTTCTAACACAGCAATTCATATTTTGTACACAATATGCACAGACATGGTTTAATAAATAAATTAACAACTTCCATTTCACAACACTACTACCTATTTATATTGTTGCTGGATTTAAGAACCATATTTGTTCTTAATATTATTATGGTATTATTCATAGGATATGGTGGTGATATTTACCCTTATAATTAACCTTTATATTTTGTTGGGAAGTGCACTTTATTAATGTTTGTTCAGAAAGGTACCTGTAGACTTTTCAGTATTTTAGAGACCTTTATTTTTAACAGTAGATTAAATAGTGTGGTTGTAAAATGAAAAAATGATTAAACAAATGTGGCTTGTAATCCAACCTAAAAAATATTTAATTTCCTATCTGATGGCTAGGAAATGATGGCTAATTAATGCCACCAGGTACATTCATGCAATTGTCACACACTGGCCTTGGCATAAAAACAAAACAGCAAACTGACTTTAATGTGGCACTGTCATTGGCTAAAAAGGGCCATTTGTGCTGCAGTGCAAGTGCTCCAGAATTTGGTAAGTTCCAAATTTTCCCTTAAAATTGCAAGACAAGATCTATCAATAGGGAACTTCAAGGAATGTTTCCATGGCAGCCATTGTACATTACATCATTGTACTTTAATGCCGTAAATGTATGAGTGGTGGGGAGTCTAACAGTCTATGTGATATACTGTTTTTAATTTTCCACAAGAATTAATTTTGCTATCATACTATACCACAGCTAAAATACGTCAATATTAAGATAACCAGAAACACGATGAACCAGTGTGATGGTTCAGTCATCATTTGAAGAGGTATTTTCTTTAGGCACTGCATGTGACAGGAAAAGCAAGATACAGAAACATTATATGACAGGAAAAGCAATATACAGCAAAATTACGAATGTTGTAGCAGTCTAGTGTTGAGAGAGGAGTTCAGGGTGATGATTAAAACACTGGATTTGAGGTATGTCTTAGCAGGGAAAAATACTTCCACTGAAAATGGCATGTCTAGGGATGTCTTATGTTATTACATAATTGACAAATCTTAGTTATCTGAGCTAATCGCAGTTAATTAAAATAATCGCAATTACAGTAATTCTGCAACAAGCAGAATGTGAATAGGATGTACTAAGGCAACTCAGTTTTAATAAAAGAATGTAGACAGTGCATTCATTGAGTAATGGGGTTAACGAAAAAAAAATAAATCAACAACAAAATCTCGAACTTGGTTCTGTAACATGTTTAGAGGGCAGCGCTAAGTAATGTTGGTGTAAAGCTGTTTGTTAGGTGTGTAGTTAATAATAATGTAGCTACATATTTTGGCTTATATGCAAGCATAATTTTTTGCTGATATTTTTCATTTTGTATATTTGTAGGCATTTGTGTGACTTTTTGGGTTAAGGGCCTTGCTTAAGGACCCAACTGTGGCAGCTTGGCAGAGGCGGGATTTGAACCCTGGCCCATGAGGTACAGAGTCCAGTACCGTAACCACTAGGCTAAATAAATTACATGAGATATTTAACACTTTATTATAAAATAAAAAGTTTTGTTACTGACTTTGTCCAACTGTTGTTTAATGTATGTGTTTTAAGCATATATAAGGTACATACAACATTGCATGTCATTTGTCACATGGATGGAGTGATAAGCACGTGGTTGTGCTTTAAGGGTGGGTATTACAAAGGACAATTTACATCTGAGTGGATTAATGGAGATTGTGGTCAACATCTCATTTGTTTTTGTTTTTTTTTCCTTAAAACAAACAACATTTTAACCTGTAAAGTATCTTTGTCATTTTTTTTAGCACAGCCTTAATATACAGTACATATTAAAGTCCTTGGTTTACCATAAATTTAACTTACGATGGACTTGTCTAAATGTGTCCCTATTGTAATTAGGGGACTATCTGTATTTAATTGATAAATGCTCTTATCTAGAGCAACTTACAGAGAGTGCAAACAGTTAAAGGTGCAAAAGTATTCTTTGCTGTTTCAGAGGTACAACAAGGTGCCCCCGAAGAAAACAAGGTGAAATCAAAGTCAAGAATGTCCAAAATAGACCTAACGTTCTTAGCTAAAAGAAAGCCAATCCTCATAGTCGCAACTCTAAATGAATGCCACCCAAAAACCCTGGATTCTGCTGTAATTCTGTTGTATTGTAGTTGTAAGAGAAACCAACCAAAATCATTATTTAAAATTTCCACTGCTACCATTACTTCACACATACTTTCACACTTGCAGTAAGGATATGATATTGGGGTGTCCCACAGAAGGTGAAAACATCTGTCACAGTCTAAATAAGTTTCAACAGGGTTATGTACAGTGCATCCGGAAAGTATTCACAG